>JAVTVY010007334.1:0-42660 GCA_036873755.1 Hanleya hanleyi | reverse complement strand
AGGGCGCTGATTGCCCTCTAGCCAATCAGAGTAACTCGCGGGCTTTGTCAAGAAGGCAGAGAAGAAACTGACGGGGGACTGACAAGACCTACAGACGACTTCTCTCACGGTTTTAACCTGCAGGTAGGCCTGTCTCCTATACTGGCTGATATCTAGGTAGCGGAAGGTACTACAATTATTAAGTTCGCGACCTTATTCAGGTACGTAAAATCCTCTAAAATTCAGGTAAATTAGGTTTAATTCATGAATGATATACCTCGCTTCGCTCGCTCGGGCACTATTCTTCCCTCAGCAACACTATGAAAGCATAGGAGAGTAGATCACGTTCACACTTAACAGTGAGAATGTGATTAAACATTTACTAATAACTTGTCAGGTGAACCACGAAAACATCGGGAGGGGGTCATACTATTAGTAGATATATTGCATCATTTGTGTATGCATGCTGTATCAGAGTTTTAATAATAATAATATTAACCTTTTATTTCAGGCAGTTCGCATGAACAGAAAATAACTGTAGTGAATGTGTAGTGCAAATAAGCACTACCCAAAAGTGTACAAAAGTTCTTGCTAATTAGCAAGCAACGCAGATTTAATCTGACGATCAGAGTACCGTAGGTTGTCACTCGAGTCAATTCTAGATTAAATGAATACACAACCTTCCTCATGAGTTCACGGAACGACAGAATACAATTGATAGCATACATTGCACTGGCACTACAACTATATCTGTAATGCAACAGCCATCTAAATGTATTGTTATACATAACCTTAATACCTTTCTTTGTATACGTGTTTCAAGGTTGAAAGCAGTAAATATTGCAACAATATGCTTTAAAACGATATTTCTTCACGGCGGGCGTACATGCATGGATTTTCTGAGTAATACATTGGCACGAACACACAGTTTTCTCCTCTGAGATTCCATATCCGCAGTCTAAAAGATCACAGGTTACAATATAACCCAGGTAGGTGTAACGGTCGATATATTGTAAAAACGCCCCATATAACCTGACCACAGGAGACCTTAATTCTCCATAGCATCTAGATGCTAAAACCATGCAGACAGCATTAGTAGGGCAATGTGCCGATTTTAATGTTTAAATCTCATCAGGCTTATTTCTCATTCAAGTATTCTTTAATTTACTATATGAAGAAGAATATATGAAATTTTGAAATGAATTTCACCATACTTTTTTAAAAATATTAATAGTGTAACAGATAAATGGAGCCGTTTCACCCTTATCCGGTAGGCGTGGAGTGGGGACTTTGGATGAAGATGGAAAACATAATCATCTCCAAAACAATTTACAAGGTTGACTTTTGACTGAAATTGAATACGGATGAATTTTTGGGAGCACCACAAGCATAATCTCGAGTTTAAGGAGTACCTGACCCGGTACAACTGCTGAAACTGACAGGCCCATGCTTAGGTCAGTCCGTCCTTTTTGTCCCCCGCCGCAACGCGGCCGGGGACTTTAAAATGGTTCTTGCTTCTATGTGTCTGTGCATGCACGGACATGTCCGTGCAAATACTTCGTAAGCAATAACTTCTAAATGCTTTGTCGGATTCCTCCGAAATTTGGCATCTGCATTCTTTGCGACAAGACGTCTCTTGGTATTACGTTTCAGCAAGATCCGCCTGTAGGTGGCGCCACTGGGGTCTTGCTTCTATGTGTCCGTGCATGCACGGACATGTCCGTGCAAATACTTCGTAAGCAATAACTTCTAAATGCTTCGTCGGATTCCTCCGAAATTTGGCATCTGCATTCTCTGCGACAATACGTCTCTTGGTATTACGTTTCAGCAAGATCCGCCTGTAGGTGGCGCCACTGGGTCTTGTTCCAATCTTTAGTGCATGTCCGTGCATGTCCGTGCAAATACTTGGTAAGCGATAACTCCTAAATGCTTTGTCGGATTCCTCCGAAATTTGGCATCTGCATTCTTTGCGACAAGACGTCTGTTGGTATTACGTTTCAGCAAGATCCGCCTGTAGGTGGCGCCACTGGGTCTTGTTGTCCCCCGCCGCAACGCGGCCGAGGACTTTAAAATGGTCTTGATTCTATGTGTCCGTGCATGTCTGTTTGAATGATTACTTCCTAACGCTTTGTTGGATTCTTCCGAAATTCGGCATACTCATTCCTTGCGACAAGACCCCAGTCGGTATCGCGTTTCAGCAACATCTGCCTGAAGGTGGCGCCACTGGGTCAAAATGGTTCTTGCTTCTATGTGTCTGCGCATGTCCGTGCATGTCTGTTCGAATGATTACTTCCTAACGCTTTGTTGGATTCTTCCGAATTTCGGCATATGCATTCCTTGCGACAAGACGCCATTCGGTATCGCATTTCAGCAACATCTGACTGAAGGTGGCGCCACTGGGTCAAAATGGTTCTTGCTTTTATGTGTCCGTGCATGTCCGTGCATGTCTGTTCGAATGATTACTTCCTAACGCTTTGTTGGATTCTTCCGAAATTCGGCATACGCATTCCTTGCGACAAGACACCAGTCGGTATCGCGTTTCAGCAACATCTGCCTGAAGGTGGCGCCACTGGGTCAAAATGGTTCTTGCTTCTATGTGTCCGTGCGTGTCTGTGCATGTCTGTGCATATGATTACTTCCAAACGCTTTGTTGGATTCTTCCGAAATTCGGCATATGCATTCCTTGCGACAAGACGCCATTCGGTATCGCATTTCAGCAACACCTGCCTGAAGGTGGTGCCACTGGGTCAAAATGGTTCTTGCTTCTATGTGTCCGTGGATGTCAGTTACAAGCGATAACTTCCAAACGCTTTCTTGGATTCTTTCGAAATTTGGCACATGCATTCTTTATGAGAAGGCGTGGTTGTGTACTGGATTTCAGTAACATTTGCCTGAAAGTGGCGCCACTGAGTTTCGCTTCTTCATGCCCGTTCCAGTTAAAATGGGTCTTGCTGTCTTTGTGTCTGTGTCTGTTCAAATCCTTCACAGGCGATAACTTCCAAAAGATTTGTCGGATTCCTTCGAAATTTAGCATATACACTCCTTGTGACCAGACATGGGTTGGTATTGTGTTTCAGCAAGATCCACCTGAAGGTGGCGACACTGGGTCTTGTTCCAATCTTCTGTTCATGTCCGTGGTTTCCTTTCAAATTCTTCACAAGCGATAATTTCCAAATGCTTTGTCTAATAATTAGGCATCCCTAAATGCCTAAATGTGTTTTTCATTTGTTCTTCTTTCTTCCGCTTCTCGCTGTTTTGAATTTCATGTCGCTTTAAATGAAGGACACCATTTTCTTGAATTTGCTGTCCAGTCCTTCTATTCCACATCATATGATTTACCCTAAAGCTTTTGCATGAACCTTATTATATTTCAGAAGTATAATATGAAATAACTGGCGGGGAAATCCCCGCAGTACCGAACCCCTGTTTTTTTTAGATTTCGTGTCATCTTAAATGAAGGACAACATTTTCTTCAATTTTGCTATCAAATAATTGTATCTCACATCATATGATTTACCCTAAAGCTTCTGCAGGAACCATTTGTGTCCACAGTGCAACTTACTATATTAATTACAGCTGAGTTCCTAAAGTTTGGGTGCACACTGTGCATCTGATCAGTTTCCTGAATTGAATTGAATTCCACCTTGTGGTTTTTCGGACTGTGATAGATGATGGCATGCAGTTGTCAGTGTGATTGTTTCACGTACAGGGAGCTTTCTATGGCTTTCATGTCAGCACACCTACCACTACCCTCA
The DNA here is from genome assembly GCA_036873755.1 of Hanleya hanleyi. Classification (NCBI taxonomy): domain Eukaryota; kingdom Metazoa; phylum Mollusca; class Polyplacophora; order Lepidopleurida; family Hanleyidae; genus Hanleya; species Hanleya hanleyi. The sequence continues at coordinate 38,926 of JAVTVY010007334.1, read as the reverse complement.
AGAAGAGCATGTCCCCATCCCCAGGGCGCCGAGCCGCACCCTCTATCTCCCAAACTAGCCCTCGCCCGACCCTCATATATTGTGTTTGAGCATATATATCTCCAATATATCTTGGCAGAAGCTGAAATTTGTGTGTTGTCTGCAATATTGGGATAATATTGGGATAATTGCAACCCCAAAAGGTTTCAATTTATCAGACACAGACCCATGTTTTTGTATTTGGTAAATGGATCCCTTGTCTACATGTATACATTTTTGCTTGGAATTGTTTTTCTTGCCGATCCGCTTCTGGGTGGCGCCACCTTGGACCAAATTAAATCTCCAGACAATAACTTTTGAAAACCTTAAGGATTCTTTCCAAATTTGGTGTGGGGGTACCTTGTCTCAAGATCTGGCTTGAGAATGTTTTTTCATGTTGATAGGGGGACTACCTGAAAGCTAAGTTAAGTGTTAACTTTTAAAAACCTGAACCGATTCATTCCAAAATTGGTGTGTAGGTACCTCGCCTCAATTTCTCGTTTGGCATTGTTTTTCATGCCGATCCACATATAGGTGGTGCCACCTGGGGGTAAATTTAAAATTGTTTCCAGACAATAACTTTTTAATACTTAATAATGAACTTGGTATACATGTACCTTACCTGAAGGTTTCACTTGGTATTGTTTTTCTTGTCGATCTGCTCATAGGTGGCCCCACCTGTAGGCCAAGTTAACATTTTCTATTTCCAATGTCAAGGGATCTTGCTTCAAGATCTGGGTTGGGATTATTTTTTATGCCTATCTGCCTGAGGGCCAAGGCAAAATTGCATTTTTAAATTTGGTATGTGGATACCCTCAAGTTATCTTATGGGGCCATGTTAATGATGTTTTCCTAAGTTTTACATTTTTACTTTCTTCACAAATGATGAATGTTTCCTCTACTAAAGATGCAAAAGGCATGCCTCCAATCGTATTCGATTGACTGTATCTAGTTGCATATGCATTCCTTGTGACAAGATGTTGATTGGTATTGCATTTCAGAAAGATCTGCCTGTAGGTGGCGCCACTAGGGTTCTTTCCGTTCTTTTGTGCTGCAAGCAATAACTTTGAAATGCTTTGAAATGTTGCTCGAAATTTGGTTTCCGGGCAATAACTTGAGAACTGCTCATCAAATTCTTCCCAAATTAGGCATGCATATACATTGTACCTTGCCATGAGATGTTGCTTGGGAGTGCGTTATCCGCTTCTGCTCAGAAAGTGACGCCACCTGATGACAAAATCTGAAATTTGCTTTTGGCCAATAACTTGAGAACTGCATGCACATCGGATTCTTCTCAAATTTAGCATGCATTTACCATGCCAGGAGATGTTGCATGGGATTGCCTTTCACTCACTTGCACTTACAGGTGGCGCCAACTGGTGGCAAAATCCCAAATTTGTCTCCGGGTAATACCATGACCTAAGATGTCGCTTGAGATTGCATTTCGCCCACTTGCGCCTGTAGGTGGCGCCATCAGGTGTTAAAATCAAAATTTGTTTTCAGCTATTAACTTGAGAACTGCTCATCGGAATCTCCTCAAATTTAGCATGCATGTATCATGCCAGGAGATGTTGCGTGGGATTGCGTTTCGCTCACTTTTACTTACAGGTGGTGCCACTTGGTGGCGAAATACCAGATTTGTTTCCGGGTAATAACTTGAGAACCGCTCGTCAGATTCTTCTTAAATCTGGTATGAACATATCATGACATATGATGTCGCTTAGGATTGCGTTTCGCCCACTTGTGCTTACAGGTAGCACCACCTCGTGTCAAATCTAAACTTGATTTCGCTCATCAGGTTTTTCTCCAATTTGGTATGCAGGTACCATGCTATGATATGTCCCTTGAGATTGTATTTCACCTGCTTTTGCATACTGGTGGCGACACCTGGTGGAAAAAACCGAAATTTGTTTCTGGCAATAATTTGACAACTGCTCATCGGATTCTACTCAAATTTGGTATTCATGTGCCATAAGATGTCACTTGGGATTGTGTTTCGCACACTTGTGCATACAAATCTAAATTTGGTTTCCGGGCAATAACCCCTTTTCAGATTCTTCCCAAAGTTTGTATGCTGATACACCATGTCATGAGATGATCCTTGGGATTGCATTTCGCCCACTCGCACCTACAGGTGGCGACACCTGGTGGCAAATATAAAATTTGGTTTCCAGACAAAAGGTTGAGGATGCATTCAGCTTCTTGTCAAATTTGGTTTTCAGATAATATGCCTTGAGATGTCACTTGGGGTCGCTTCTCGGTTACATAATTTCCATGCTTCATTGCATGGAAGCTAATTTACAGAAGCAAAAAATGTTCAGTCAACCGTTCTAAGTTGATTTTAAAACTTGGGAAGGCAGAATTAAGACCCTCCGCATCCAACGCCTATGAATAGCAGTTGCCTCCCTCGAGTCATGTATATCCCCTCGAGACCAACAATGCTAAAAAATATTGCTGCCATTTCGGCGGGGGACTTGGCATCCTCTGGCTGCTTGTTCACTTTGGAGCGGCTATAGTATTACGTATAAATTGTTCTGTTCTTACATAAAAAAATGTTGACTTTTATTCTATAGGTCTCCTCGTACAACGAGGTCAACCCTGGAGATTGAAAAATCTTAATGCTCGCTGCATCCAAATTCCAAACATCGCGTCCTATCGCCTGGAAGATATTATCAACTAATGTACGTAGAATAGTCGCCCAAGGAGTAACTTGCCCTGTACAACTGTTGAATCTGAGTGGCCCATTACATGTTTTGGTCTGTCAGTCCTATTGCACTTTGCAGGGGATAGTAAAATCGTATAAATTGTTCTGTTCTTGCAGAAAAAAAATATCGAATCCATACTATCGCCATAATCACCATACTATATCCTTGAAGTGGCAGGAACGCACTCACTCACCCTTTCTATAGCTTAGTCTAGCAGTCAATTATTAGAAGAGCCCTAAATCCCATTTTGTCTTTTCACCCCCCCCCCCCCTGTGAGTAAAGGTTTAAGATGCCTGAGGGACCGAATCATATACTTTAATAGAATCCATGTTTCCCATTTCATCTCATGGTCAGAGCTGTAATTGGCGGTTTAATGTAGTACCCCTGGTCAAAAACCTATGCTTGATAAGATTGGGGTAGGATTATATAAACAACAATAACTTTCTTAATTTTAATTCAAATGATTAAACTGAGGCGCAGATTTAATTAGCAATGAATACCGAATATATCAATGTAAAAATATTTAAATTAACGATAAATGAGGTCACGTCACTAAGGGGTCGTTTCCAAATATCGATTGAATTTCGAATATCCCACATTTTTCATTTACGAAGTTTTTTGTAGGCAAAACTACAGTTCATCGAATTTGGTTAAACTATCTGTTCTGTCTAACCTTGGTATATACATAACGTGTTGTGTGTATTAACTTTCATAAATACAAAATTATCTCTCACGTGCACTCTTGATTTTATTTAATGTTCAAGACTTGACAAAAATCTGTTTAAGAAGGGTACCGGTATTTTATTGGTAATAGATAAATACCCTTCAACCAAAAAGAGACCCTCGTGTTACGCCAGCGATCCTTTTTCTGTCTGTAATTTCTGCTTCGTTTATGTCAAAGTCTTTTGAATTAGGGCCCATGGCGACAACTGTGCGGTCAAAAGCTCTTCCGTGTTCAGTAGGCGCATGTTGTATAATGTAAATTCAATTTTGCGCATTGAAAGTTAGATCTTTATAACACCTGATATAAGCCAGCCGTATCCAGGAGCTACCTACGATAGATGTCCTCTGGAATGTGACTAATTTCTTTCCACCATTCACCCAGTGTCAAATTATCGTTCGCGCTATGAAAAGTTTATTTTCGTTGATATTGAAACCGATTTGAATCACCAAAGCTTATTGTTTGATTTTCCGGATCCACCACTCTCAGATCAGATATATTCTCTAACAGAGCGCTCGAGTTATCAGCTTTGGCTCTCGTGATTAAGAGTTAAGCTGACACCAATATATTCTGATTATTATAATTGTGTATACCATACAATCACTGAAATTTATCTGTAGCTTTGTTTCCAGACGATCGAATTCGAGGATGAAGTTTTATATTTCTTCGCTGTCTGGTTTATTTTGGACAATACTTTGTGCATCATTGATGAAGGTAAGATATTCAACTATACTATATCAAATATTCAATCATTTGTTAGTATGGGTTCCTCGTGACTTCATTAGGGGAAGAACTCGCCCTAACGGACGGGAATAAATAATTCCGTCACTATATCGAACCAGTTTATCACTCAATTCACAGAAGTCGATATAATCTATACATTTATAGTACGATAGGAAAGGGAAACCATACCAACCCTACATATATGGAATGGGAATATATACCTTACTCCAACATCTTGTTATATATGTGTATATATTTCGGTATTTTCAGTGGATGTACACTTTAGTCATTTAACCAGCAGAGGGAAATAGTGTTCTCGTGGCCCCTATTTCCTACATACCTACATCACTTCCTAATGTGTAGAAGGGGTGCACGCTCACATTTTCTGACCGATTGTAAGCTTGTCCGTTTTTTAGCCGGATATCAGGGACGTAAAATGACATTAATTCAACAACAAATCCTCGGTTTCACGAAAACCTTCCAATCATTTACTCATCAAAATATGCAAATTATGTCTTAAATTATATATATTAGATATGGTCTGATTGTGAACTATGTGGTGCTTGTCAGAGATAGTGCGGCTGATAAGTAGAACAATAGGACAGTCCCGAGATCGAACTCTCTAGCCGTGAAAGGCGCGAAACGACGTCATTAGCCTCGTGACGTCGGGCCAAACTTATAGGCACCGGGCAATGCTTCAAAATTGGAAATACTGTAAAAAGCGAAAAAATTGCACCACTATGGCTTTCAAAGTACTGAAAATCCAGACAAGTTGAAGATGCTATCGCCTCGGAGTTAAATGGGCATTTGCAAACGGAAGGCATCGCCGATGAAAGTCCGTGAATAAAATAATACAGCATTGCCAATCTAAAAAGATGGTTCGATGCCAAACCTCGGCGTAACGTCACGTGAACAATGCCGTGGATTGGTGCCTTTTGCGGCTGAAGAGGTCGATTTGGGGGCGGTCCTATTGTGCATTTTGTGACTAAAGCGTGAAACTTCTGGTATCTACTCAGAAAATGATGAGGAATAGTTTGGTGGAGCCGTCTGTAAAGGCAAATATGATGTCTATGTGACGTCGTCACGACGTCATATGCTCAAATATAGCCAAATGAGCAATTACCTTGACTGTTGTCGGTATCCAATCAGCTAATGCCTTGAAATTGGTGGATTTTTACACGAAAATTGATTATCAGTGGCCATATTAATTCTGATAATTGAATGTAGATCATGCCAATAGCATATAAAGGCGATATATCTTGGTTTCGTGGGGAGCAGGAATGCGAGGAGGTGAGGCATAAAAGGGGCGTGACATTTGACCATTGATCCTTGACCTGGTATGTGGGAGTGGAACTTGAGCCTAGGGGGGACCATAGAGCGTGTCCAACGAATGAATCAGGTTATTGTGACGTGATCGTTAGACAAACCGAATATACGGCATGGTGCCCACTCGGAAGTATGGGTGCAGTCCACACTAGACACCCCGTTGCCGGAAATAGACCCTTGGTGTAGCCCTTCCGCCTTTCATAGTTGCCAAACCCTCCAGAAAACCCCTATAAAAGTATATATTTTCTTGATGGGAATGCTCATACCATTAATTCAACATACAAGCCAGTTATGCAAATTTAACCCGCGACCAATTTTCTTCCCTCGATATGTATTCCATATTTTCTGGAAAATCTATTTAAATGACCCAAAATAGGCAATTTTAGTTCATTTCCTGGAAAATATTGACAATCGACAGTGTTCCCCTTCTCGATGCGAAATAAAAAAGCTATTCAAAATATGGGATCGACCATGCGGATTTTTGTAACATATTCCATATGTAACACCTGAAAAACGTGCGCCATTTAGCTCAACCCAGCCACCTATCCGCATATGTCATTTTGAAGGAAACTTGAAACTATAAATACAGGTTATCAAAAGTGAAGGATAATTATCATGTGATCATACCCGGACCCTCTGCTGTATTAAAATTTTCAATAATCCGAAACTATGGACTACTTCGTAGGTGCCAACCTACACCCCTATACACTAGCCCATAGGGTCGACTAGTGGCATATGGACTTTGGTGAGGCATGTGAACCATGACATGTGATCCATTTAAGAAGTCAGTGACTGTGAAGTAATCAGTGACGTCATCAGTAGTAGAGAAACTGCATTTTTGGATGCACCTGTACCCCTAAACACTAGCTCACAGCGGAGACTAGTTGCATGTGGAACATGTCTGTGGTATGTGTATCCAGAAAAGTCACGTTATTGTGACGTCATCAGTAGTACAGAAAGTGCTGATACGGTCGGATACGCATTAATCAAAACGGCTCTTTTATTATGGTACTCTACTACAACCATCAGTCTCCACATCCTACACACACCACGAGTGTGGCTCATGCTGAAAATAGCACTATTTTTTATTGGTTAGTCCAGGGGGAGATGAGAGAACATCAACGCGGGATTGCATGTCAACTGTATTATTCCCAATGTTACATCATACCCAAGCTGGGAGAGTCGCCCTGGGTATGTTTATTGTCTTTGTATGGCGGTCAGTTTGCTCAGTAAGTAGCCACCAGTGCACTAAGCGCCTCTTTGGTCATCACCGTACAAAGATGAGGGGTCAGTTTAATGATGAAAAAGGCGGACCTTTCGGGGCTTCTTGTCACATGCCACGGAATCCATTGAGCTGATCTGGACAAAAGCCTTCCTATCGAGGCGCAATTCGTGATGGTGAATGGTTGCTGACACGTGAATGTTGATACTTGGATGGTAATATCGCAGTTGGTCTATCTCTTTATGACTTAAAGAAGGTATCCGAAGTCTAGAGACTTGAAAGGCGGTGGTTCGCTCGTTAAAATGACTGACATACCTGCGTGGACGGGCGAATTCGATCAGGCAGAAATTGAAGAGCTCTAGCAGAGGGCGTTACCGTTTACACCGTTGGATCGTGGAACGGCGCTGGTACATCTCACTCATTAGATGAGCATCGGGAGGTACGTCCACGGGGCCATACACGAAGTGCACGTGACCCTCATCATCATCACTAGCATGGGGGTGACATGACCGGATCGACGTCCAAAGGTTGGACCAAGGGTTGAGTGGAATGGGATGTAGCTAAGTAGGAATATTTTTCTAACCAGTTCATATCTTTCCCACGATCGAGCTCATTCATACCAGAGTCAGTCTTGCCAATGTGCATAACTTTCCACGGTGACAAGACGGAAAAATGGCGGCCATAACAGGTAATCTGATATTCACGTTTCCTTTCCAATTTCAGTACATTTTCACCTTAAAAACAAATTGGTTGCTTTGGAGCAACAGCTTCCAGTGCTTATCATTTCGTTGCCGGTTTCCCCAAAAATAAAAATGACAGCCATGGACAGTCATCCGATATTGCGGGGGGGGGGTATTTCTTTTTCATCATGGTCATTTTTCATCTCGAATTAAGCTTTATCCTGATAGAGTTGTTTGAAAGTACAGGTTCTTATTTCATGCTCGTTTTGAGATGATATTACTTTTTGGTAATTCAAAAAAGCGGCGATGCAGGCAATTTGTTTTGCTCTTTTCAATTATTTTTTTCAAATAAGTAATTGATTCAATACACTCTTTTCAAACTTTTCCGACATGAAAGCTTATCATTATATGTTCTTTGCATATAGCCTTTTGTTTGAAGCATCGTTGGCAAATTGCATTTTACTGTAGCCCTATGTGCCATTTCGAACATTTCCTTTCTACATTTTGTTCTTGCCCCTTCTATTTTCTACCTCAATGAATGTATACGTCAAAACCGATCATCTTCATAGCATAGTTAATTTTGGGGATGGGTAACATCCTCCAGTCGGTCTGAAACAATTCCTACATATAATTAACGCGAGATGCTGCAGTCACGCAGATTCTCCTAGAAAAAATTGCATCTTACTGAATAAAAAGAATAGGTATGACTAAATGTCTTATGCATTAAGGCTTTTCGATTGATGGATATACAATTATTCAAGATACATTCAATGAAAAATTACAGTAGTTGCCAATGACAACCGTGATGGATAAAGGCCCATGCAAATCAAATTGTACATGTATTCTATGAGTTGTTGGCATCGGGGGAGGGTAGTTGGACGTGAGAGAGGTAAAATTCTCTTAGTCCTTAAACGTAGCTATACACCTGAGATTTTCTGAACTATAATCACGCGAAGCTACATGTATGTAAATTATGATTATGTCACACTGACGTCACATTAGGTACAATATATATGAAGGCAATCAGATACGATCAGTGCAATAAGCACTAGAATGACCATAGGAGGTACATCGTATTCCAAAGAATCCAGTAACCTAATTAAAGGCTACTCCAAATGCGTGTGACAGTGAAAAAGCGAGAGAGACAGAGATTCAACGTCGCGTTCAGCAATAACTGCAAATGTGAACTACGATGTTTTGACATTATGCGTTGGCAATTCCACCTGTGGTAACATCAATATAACAAAGAAATAATATTTGGTATGGCTTAAAGGCTGCCACTGAGCATATATACATATGAAATGATTTTTGAGAGAGAAGAATAAATTGGTGGTCAGCGGGATTCGAATCCACGACCCCAACAGTAGTATATATAGAGCCTTTCGAACAATATTTCCCCCGGATGTAACTATGACGTCACTTCCGGTTGGGTTGAAAGAGGCGTGGCCTTTGGTACATGTCTAGACTTGTTGGTGTGTGTTGATGTACTGGGGTTTTTCCCCACAATGGCGGCCTTTTAGTCGGCCATGTTGGAAAATGGCGGCATTTTTAGGCGGCCATGTTGGAAAATGGCGGCATTTTTAGGCGGCCATTTTTATATAGCGTATTTAGAGCCTACTTTCCCCCGGATGTAACTATGACGTCACAACTTCATATGGTGGCGCCATCTGTACACTCTGGACGCAAGGGAGACAACTCGATCTGCCAGAGTTTGGCCGCCATCTTGAATTTTTGCCTCGTCTCATGTCACGGTAAATTGAGCAACATTACCCTCAAAAAACCCTCACATTACCCTCAAAAAGCCCTCTAAGACATATAATAATAATAAAGATACCCTATAGATGTTATTATGACGAGTCTAGGATCAGTGCGACCCCAGGGTCGAGTGTTTATTGTCCGGTATATCTCCGCAAAAAGTAAACAAACAAAATGGCGGCGCTTGCTATGGGGATTCCCTTTTGACATCACGACATCGATCGCGCTGCCCTCTGGAGGCAAGGACGACAACTCTGACTGGGCGAACCCTCTGTAGGACAAATGCCGGGTCATCTCCCCTGATTCGAACATTTGCGTCTTTACGGGGAATACCTAAATAGACGTTTTGGAGCTAGGAGAGGCACTAATGGGCCGATGGGGTCGAGTGAGGTATCAAAGTGAAGCCTATGTGAGGGGGCATCTAATGGGCTGGGTGTGGGGTTGAGATATCGGCATTCTGCGCATGCGCGGTGGCCCAAGGGTATGCAAATAGCGGTTTTGGAGCTAGGGAGTTACTAATGGTCCGATGGGGTCATATGAGGTATCCATGTGAAGCATTCGTGAAGGGGCATCTGATGGGCTGGGTGTGGGGTTGAAATAGCGGCATTCTGCGCATATAATGCAACGGTTCCCCTTGGAGATCTTCCAGTGCATAGACTCGCCGCTGTCGGGGTAGGCGCCGTTTAATCAGGAAGTGCTCATCGCTCCAGTTGGGCAAGTAACTTTTCTCGAACTTGCCCTTGACTTTACTGATCCTTACAGGGTCCCCGACCTTGTACACCGGCTTCGTCGTTCGCTGCGATGGCCTGGGGTACAAGACACGCCGGACTTGGGCTTCATTGTGTTGGGTCACGGTAATGGGGGCTCTCTCTATACTCCGATGATAGGCTCGATTGTAACCCCTCACAAGTTTCGGGAGAACATCGATGTACCGCCTTGTATTCTTATAGGTGAAATATTTATACATGCGGCCTTTGAATGTCCTGTTGAACCTTTCCACCACGGAAGCCTTGGTCTCGTTGTACGTATGGAAGAAAACACCTTCTGGGCTTTCAGAAACTGTTGGAACGGTCTGTTGAGGAATTCCGTGCCTTCGTCGGTTTGCAAATACAAAGGTTTGCGCCCGGTCTTGAAGATGTCTTTGAACGCCGCTATGAGATTCGCCCCCGTTTTCGTCCGGATGGGTACCACCCACGCATACTTCGATAGGATATCGATGCACGTCAAGATATACCGATTCCCATCGTTGTGTTTGGCAAAGGCGCTCATATCGACCAAATCCGCTTGCCACTGGGCATCTATTCCTCCCACGATGACCCGGTTCCGTAGAAAATGGCGACGGACAGCTCGATGTAAGGTATAGGTGTCTTGTTTTCTTAACCAATCTCGCACTTGGGCACGTTGTATCCCCTGGGGTTTGGCCGCTCGATAGAGAGCCGACAATGCACTATAGGCCGCCGGACTGTCGGGACTGTAGTATAAGTTATCCAACACCTTCTCCCAGCGCTTCATGGTGACAAATGATGATGGACCCTGGCTCTATCGTTTATTTATAACGGGTATATCTTGGGCCGGTGTTTCTTTCTGATTTTCTTCGTGGGCTTCCACAGTGTCCATGGTAAATGACCAGTCCAACTCGTCTGATGACCGCTTGATAAGCACTTCATCCACATCTACCACGGCATCTTCCAATGCAGACCATAGATCAGGGTGAAGGGTAAAATGTACTGTACCCCCATCTAGCCGAGCCAATTGAGCAAAGAAAGGGCCGCGTCGGATGTACATATCGTGACACAAGTGGATGAGGTCGCCGTCCAGTTCATCAGACAACACCCGTTTGAATTTGGTCCAGCCCTCTCGGGACAGACGAATGTGAGCCGGGCACGGTTGTGTAGGGTGCGCATCACAGATGTCTCCCACCTCCTCCATGATATCGACCTTATCCGCATACACGTGCAGGAAAACCTCGGGGGTCAAGCTGAGATACGCCAGTATTATATGCTCCGTCATGGTCAGTACGTGAATGGTACCAGATTTGACTGTCTCTCGTATTTATAGGGAGAACCCCGTGAGATCAAAGGATCAGGTGGTCATGTCACTGGGCTGACTGAGTCTAGCCGGGTAATCAATGGCATCGTCGTCTGGTTCATGGCTAGACAGTTGTTCATTGGGTTCTGCCGCCGCTTCTCTCAGGGCACGAGCCCACTCCAACTCGTCTGATGACCGCTCGTCTGGTGTAAACAGCTGGTCCACGATAGGCACCACTTTCTCGAAGGCTATCCACAGATCGGGGTCTAGGGTGAAGCTTCGCGTAGGATCTTGGTAGCGGCCCAGGCGTGGGAAGAAGGGTCCACGGTATACGTAGATGGCATTGTCTATGTGGATGATGTGTCCATCGAGCTCGCCGCTCAACACCCGTTTAAATTTGGTCCAGCCGTCACGATGTAGCGTAACCGTATTCGATACGGTCTCAGCGGGCGACCAGCAAACATCTCCACGGTCTTCCACGAGGGTGACTTTATCTTCATAGACGTGTAACCCCACCCGGGGTGTAAGGGGCAGGATGGCTCGTAGGACGGGTGACATGCTTGATCCAATGACGATCGTTGAATGACACACACTCTGTCTGACCCTCGTATTTATAGTCCCACTGTCAATACCACAGCGCCAGTGCCAATAGGGCACAGACTATTGTGAGGCCAACCAGCCCTCGCTGGTTCCGGCGTGAGCGCTCGTGGTCCATAGCCCGAGCATCAAGGATGGCTGTCATAGTCCAGTAGTGGTGAGTGATGGCACACCTCTCCATCGAGTGCACTCTGTCGAGGACCGCTTCTGTGAACTCGTTCAGGATCTGGCGTCGCCCCTCGTTGTCGTCGCCATCTCCAAACATGGACCGAACCACTGCTCGGTAACCCGTGAGTGAATTGACCGCGGTGGCATGCTGTAAAATGCGAGTCGCATAGGGCTGGATCTCCGCCATGGCTCTGCAACCGTAGAAATGAAGGTGTGGGATCCAGAGGGACGTGTTTTATAGACCAGGTCACACATGCGCGCCTAGACGTCGGGTGTAGTCCGTGATACATACTATTCTGATGGGTTATGTGGCTCCTATAGAGATAGTACCTTATCGACAATGGGGACTACTTGTTCCAAAGCCGTCCATAGATCCGGGTCCAGGGTAAAACCACCGTCGTTCAGACAGAGGAGTCGAGCGGAAAAGGGACCGCAGAAAATGTAGACGTCGTCACACAGGTGAATGCTATCACCGTGCAGGTCACCCAACAACACCCGTTTCAAGGTAGTCCATCCTTCCGGTGACAAAGAGACGTGCGCTTTGGGTTCAGGCGTACACCAACACCTAAGTCCGCTATCGATGAGGTCCACTCGTTTGGGGTACAACAATAGGGTGCAGCCAGGTGTAAGCCTCCAGGTAGCCACAGTCCCTTCTTTCACCGCGGGGTGTAGTAAGTCATCCACCTCGGGGAGTACATCTTTCAGTGCCATCCATAAGGGTGGACAGAGTGTGATATAGGGACCTCCACTCTGTTCCAACCGGCGAAAAAGGGAATCCTCTCCAGCAGTGCGTATGTGCACGCCGTCTTCCACGTGCATGAAATCCCTTTCGGGGTCTTTTCCCTGTAACAATCGTGTCAATAGAGTCCAGCCTGATAGCGATAACAAAATCTTCACCTTCTGCGGTGCGTCTTGGACCAGCTCCAGGTGATCGTCATAGACGATCAGGGTGACGTCGGACGTCAGTTGGAATAACGCAAGCTCTGTTCCGCTCGCTGCCATGGTGGGGAATGAAAAGCGAACGGTGAGAGAGGTGGCTTTATAGTGTACCTGTTGGGCAGGGTTTTATACACCGTGCGTGGCACTTGTTATACTCGCTTGCGCCATACGGTCAATGCTAAATTCGACCTTATTTCACCCGGATGTAAAAATGACGTCACTTCCGGTTGGGTTGAATGAGGCGTGACCTTTGTACATGTCTAGACTTGTCCGTGTGTGTGTTGATGTACTGGGGGTTTTCCCCAAAATGGCGTTCACCTTCGGGTGTTTCCGGTCAACGTAGCCGCCATTTTCCCACAATGGCGGTCACCTTCGGATCTTTCCGGTCAACGTATCCGCCATTTTCGGACAACCCGCGCGCGCACTGCCGGTGATGATGCGCGCGCGCGCTGCGGCCGGAGAACCCGCACGCTGCGGCCGGGGCGCTCTCGCGCTGGGGGGCCGGGGGCCGGGGTGCGGGGTGCGGGCCGGGAAAGTTGGAGGTAGTGTGTTTGAGCATTCACCCAAACCGGAAGTGATGTCATTTTTACATCCGGGTGAATTCACCCAAACCGGAAGTGACGTCATATTTACATCCGGGTGAATTCACACACACACACACACACACACACACACTTGCGCAACCCCAGTACATGACAAACACAGACAAGTCTGGACAAGTCCAAAGGTCACGCCTCATTCACCCCAAACCAGAAGTGACGTCATATGCAAATTTCTGAGGTCAAAGGTCGACAGGGCTCGCCTAGACCCCAAAAAACGTCTATGTCCACACCCTTGGGCTACCGCGCATGCGCAGAATGACCCTATGTCAACCCCACACCCAGCCTATCAGACGCCCCTTCACGAATGCTTCACATGGATACCTCATATGACCCCATTGGACCATTAGTGGCTCCCCTAGCTCCAAAACGTCTAGCGGGACCCATACAGGGCCCAGTTTTCGACACTAGGTGACCACATCCCGACAAAATGGCCAGTTTTCGACACCGGATGTGCCGCCATCTTGAACATACGTGCCGCCATCTTGGATATGTCCCATAATGCACCGAGTCAAAATACTCGCTTCTGATTGGCTGAGAGCTCTGTGACGGATTTGAAATACTCGCTTCTGATTGGACGAGAGCTTGGCATTGCGTCTGCGCATGCGCAGAATGCCGATATTTCAACCCCACACCCAGCCCACCAGATGCCCCTTCACATAGGCTTCACTTTGATACCTCATACAACTCCATCGGCCCATTAGGGGCTCCCCTAGCTCCCAAAACGTCTATTTCCATACCCTTGGGCCACCGCGCATGCGCAGAATGCCGATAGTTCAACCCCACACCCAGCCCATCAGATGCCCCTTCACGAATGCTTCACATCGATACCTCACTCGACCCCATTGGTCCATTAGGGCTCCCCTAGCTCCAAAACGTCTATTTCCATACCCTTCGGCCACCGCGCATGCGCAGAATGCCGATAGTTCAACCCCACACCCAGCCCATCAGATGCCCCTTCACGAATGCTTCACATGGATACCTCATATGACCCCATCGGACCATTAGTAACTCCCCTAGCTCCAAAACCGCTATTTGCATACCCTTGGGCCACCGCGCATGCGCAGAATGGCGATATTTCAACCCCACACCCAGCCCATTAGATGCCCCCTCACATAGGCTTCACTTTGATACCTCACTCGACCCCATCGGTCCACTAGGGACCCCCCTAGCTCCAAAACGTCTATTTCCATACACTTGGGCCACCGCGCATGCGCAGAATGCCGCTATTTCAACCACCCACCCAGCCCATCAGATGCCCCTTCGCGAATGCTTCACATGGATACCTCATATGACCCCATCGGACCATTAGTAACTCCCCTAGCTCCAAAACCGCTATTTGCATACCCTTGGGCCACCGCGCATGCGCAGAATGCCGATATCTCAACCCCACACCCAGCCCATTAGATGCCCCCTCACATAGGCTTCACTTTGATACCTCACTCGACCCCATCGGCCCATTAGTGCCTCCCCTAGCTCCAAAACGTCTATTTAGGTATTCCCCGTAAAGACGCAAATGTTCGAATCAGGGGAGATGACCCGGCATTTGTCCTACAGAGGGTTCGCCCAGTCAGAGTTGTCTTCCTTGCCTCCAGAGGGCAGCGCGATCGATGTCGTGATGTCAAAAGGGAATCCCCATAGGAAGCGCCGCCATTTTGTTTGTTTACTTTTTGCGGAGACATACCGGACAATAAACGCTCGACCCTGGGGTCGCACTGATCCTAGACTCGTCATAATAAGATCGTACAACACCTATAGGGTATCTTTATTATTATTATATGTCTTAGAGGGCTTTTTGAGGGTAATGTGAGGGTTTTTTGAAGGTAATGTTGCTCAATTTACCGTGACATGAGACGAGGCAAAAATTCAAGATGGCGGCCAAACTTTGGCAGATCGAGTTGTCTCCCTTGCGTCCAGAGTGTACAGATGGCGCCACCATATGAAGTTGTGACGTCATAGTTACATCCGGGGGAAAGTAGGCTCTAAATACGCTATATATACTACTTGTAGAGTACACAGATTGCCGATTAAAATAGAACTGGAGCCGTTTGACTTATTGGTATTACCCATACTATTGTACAACTGTGAAATATAGGGCTACTGTAAGCTAGACTTAATAGAGAAAGTTCAATTATCTTTGCTGAAGCACATGTTGAATCTAAAGACCTCTATACCAACGTGTATGGTCTATACGGAGAGCTAGGCAGATTTCCATTGAATATTATAGTGAAATGTAGAGTGATCAATTTCTGGTGCAAAATCTGGACTGGTAAAGATGCCAAATTAAGCTATAAAATGCACGAGGTTATGTACAAGCTACTCGTTCTTGGAATTTATTCGTCACCTTGGATCCTTCTCGTGAAAGGTATTTTAGATCAATGTGGAATGTCTAATGTATGGGATAAATTACGAGAATTATAACCCGAAATGGATACAGAAGACTGTTAAACTCATCAGTATATGCAAGAATGGAGGTCTACGGTTACCTAAAGTACAAAATGTTACTTGTATAACTGCTTTAAACTCGAATTTGGCCTAGAAAATTACTTCAATTACTTGCAATATCAAGACTGTATAACGTTCTGCAGGTTCCACACGGTGAATCATCTAGTGCATTTTACTGGACACAGAGATATGAACCATTTTGTTGCTCTTCTTAATGGTAATAGAAGGACTATATTTATAAGCTTGTGATGTTTATAAGAATAGGATCGAAACTAACAGTAACATAAGTTGACTCCCGCCATGTACGACGATGAACTATATATATGTGTGTGTGCTCCATATTTTTATGTAAAGTTTTTGAGCAATAAATTGAACTTCAACATAGCTCAGTCGGTTGAGCAGCGGCGCGGTGAGCCGGGGTCGTGGGTTGGAATCCCGCTGACGACCAATTTATTCTTTCTCTCTCCAAAATCATTTCATCAATATGACATTAACAGAAAAACATACCCATAAAAATGACCCCTTAAACGCATGTTTTATTGACTTGAAAAAGATATTTGATACAGTTTGAATTGTAGGTTTGTTCTATAAAATGTCGGAATTGGGAGTGTGATGTGTAAAACGGTCAATAATATGTACTAGAACATCACATTATATATTCGTATCTGCACCGAGTTGACAGAAAATATTGTCTGTCACATTGATGTTCGGCAGGGTGATAATTTAAGTCTAACGTTGTTCAAAATATTTACTAACGAATTAATTGCTGAAAACGTCATGAACTATACGTATCTTGGAATAAATTTCATTCACCGATGCTAAGCTGGAATTGAAGAATAAAGGAGTGAACGCATATTTTAAGCTAACAAAAACGTTTGGAGCCAATCTGTCCATATAATTACGCATATATTTGATCATACGGTAAACCCGTTCTTCTATATGAATCAGAAATATGGGGCGAAATAGATGAAAGTAAATTGCGAGCAAAAGGTGACAAGCACTTAGTTGATATCTATACCCGATTTACCGGTAGAAAGAAATAAACGTTGAATTATGTAAACATATTTCAAGAGTCTCCTCTAAGAGCACTAACATGGCAGTAATAGCGGAACTAGGCAGATATCCCATACTGCTTGAATTCTAGATAATATTGGCATAGGCTACAAGACATAAGTGATAACAGCAATCATACGGTGAATGAAGACATGGCGGACGAAGATTACAAAACTTAGTCAAGCAATAGAACAAATTATGACTTTTTTGAAATTGGATGCGGTTTTTAAAAAACCATCACGCATTTGTTAGGTCGACAAACTAGCGAACGATGCTTTACACTTATACTTATAATATGAAAACACAGGAAATAAGTTTTGAACATACAGACTATTTAAATCACATTTATGAGTGAATCATATCTCCACTTAATAGACAAAAAGACATAAGAAGAGTATTCACCAAGTTCAGAATAAGGAACCACATATTAAATATAGAAAGGAGTAGATACACTCAAAATCAGAGGCCGCCCGAACGTGACCGTTCTGTCCAACAAAAATTGAAAACGAAACGCATTTTTTAATCGATTGCGATCAATACACCGAGCAACGGTCAAAATGTTTAGGCCAATAACTATGCTAATTTCAATTTATTGATTTTTGCTGAGAAATTGGTGTGAAAACAAGAGTACTTTAAAATAATGTAGGTAATGATCTCGCAGACTGTATCCAGTATAGGAGCGAGAACATTCAGACGGGAACAAGTGGTACAGATTTATTTATTTATATTATTGCATGCCTATTATAATATACTGTTATCCTTGTTAATGATATTTGTGGAAACACTAGTACTGTAATTAATATTGTATATTTTAACTGATCATTTTGCTCGGGAGGACGCCGCGATTGGCAGATAAAAACTACTACTACTACTACTACATCAAATATTGCAGGAAGATGTTGAATGGATTTCATTGGGAGAAATCGATTACAACGCAGATATACTGATGACCCACTTACTTTGCGTTTACAGTAAATATTCTAAAACGTTCTAAAATATACACCAATAGAAATAAATAAGCTATATGAAGTAACACTCATCATTTAATTGATTGCTGTTTTGAATTAATTCACGACATTCCGAAAACTATGTTCATTTTCAGAAATATGACTACGGAGATCCCTAGTATGTTATAGAGTTACTCAATCTTAATAAATTAATATCCTATCAATGCTCCCCAATCGTGTATGTCGCTATGTAGGCGACATATCCAAATGGGGGAGCATATAGGATTTAATTTTAATTAGATTGAGAGTTACTTCTTCATTTCCAATTCATGTAGGGTAGCACTTTTTGTTCTAGATCACATAATCACTGACACTAAGAACTTGAGAGACCGAGAAGAAATTATGATGTGTATTGTTGTTAATATTTTTTTTATTATGGTTTCATGTCTGTGTTAGATATGTCTTAACATGTGATTATGCTGTCAGAATCTTTGTCTTTTCATAAATACTAAATATTATATATAGCTTCAACACCATGACCAATTAACGATTTATGCATTTCATAACTACATTCCCATGGCAAAAGTTGTCATATTACTTGAAATTTACTGAATACTGAATAGTGATCAGCGATACGGATTTGATATTTTTGGAACAATGGTGATGTCTTTCTGGCATCAATGAAAACGGTTGACCGTTTCTGTCTTGCAGGAAATTATCCTAGTTTTTTGTATACTATCTTTTATCCTTTTAATTTGGTGCTAATGTTATTATAAGAATTAGATCTTTGACGCAGAAATTTGTTAATGGACGACGGCTGAATATTGAATGACGGACCAGACGCTTGTATTTTGGACCCTTTCTTTTACGCTGACAGAAACTAAAACATCATTTGAAGGAGACAAAATACGATGTCCCATCTTCAGTAATACATGGCCAATATATTTCCAGGTGGATTGAGGGAAAATACTGTGATAATTGATATTGATTAGTTTATAGGAGGGCGATTTTTGTCATCTAGAACAAATGTTGTCACATTTTTAATGTTATATAGCCATTCAATGCATTCTACAACTTTTCTAAAAATACTAAAATATGCCATAGTTTGAAGCACGATAACAACTCACATAGTATTTTTCAATTTATACCCCATTCCAGAATTGTGTTAGTGCTTCATGGAGACAAAACATGATCTGGATCATCAGATATGAATGTCCAATACATTTCCAGATGATCAGAGCAAAAAAAAACTAATTTTAATATTTGTGATATTGATATAATATCAGTGGAGAACGAAAATGTCATTGTGAGCAATTTTTCATACTATGACATCATCGTGTAGTATTCTATAACCCTTGTGTCAATAACATCGAGCTAACCAGTGCAATAATTACAAGATTTACCACGGTTATGTGAAATGTACATGTATCAAGTGCAGGTGTTCATTAGAAGATTCCATTTCATAAGTCGGATGAGGAAACGGACGTCTGCTTTCATACAAGTAACAATCGAATAAGACAAACAAATAAATTACAAGATAAAATTTCCTTCTCAAGTTTAACTGTTATTTCCATCGGGAAATTGATTAACAAAGCGACACAAACAGGCATATATCCACGTAATTTCCCAACAGCTAACTCAGCTGACAAAATTACTCTCCATTTGAGAGACCACATAAACTCGTCCACTTATATTGGCACGATGCTAACCGAGACGGGATCATCGTCCCAATATCAGTGGACGAGTTTTTCAAAAACGAGGAGAAAGGTTGAAAAAGCGTCTAGTCCGTCATTCATATTCCATATTCCATATAACAGTATTAGCACCAAATTCAAAAAGACAATCATAGTATACATAAACATAGGCTAGTTTCCTGCAAGAGAGAAGCGGTCAACAGTTTTCAATGATGCCGGCAGGACATCGTGATGTTCCAAAAAATATCAAATCCGTACCACCATTCAGTATTCTTAATCCATAATATTCGTAGTAAAGTCGTCATCTAAAGAAGTCACGCTTTGATTGTGCCTGTTCATATGAGTACCATGAGGATCTTGAAGTACATGGATTCATACGGCCCTAGCCCCGGGTTAAGCGGAATTAGACACAAGTTACGAAACGTAGCGCCATAGATCTTGCACGCTACGTTCGTATTTTGCTATCAGCATGCGATATGCATCGCCAAATTTGAGAAACTTTGAGTGTAGGCGCTTGGTGGAATAGACCTGTTTTATAAGTTTCTGCACCAATGTTTTGTGACTTTGATTAAAATCGTCACATTTAACACAGGATCTAGCAAATGCTACTAAGCGAGATATGTATACGCCATATACAGGTCCCACTGGAATATTACTGTCCAGAAAGGGATAGTTTACGATGTCGAAATTGTAATCATCTCTTTTGTCATAAAGTCGACGAGAGAGAATGCCCGCTTCATTTTTATAGAGATATAGATCTAAATATGATGTGCCTGTAGGGCTATCTGTAGTTTCCTTCAAATTCAGTGAAGGTGGATATATATCCTTCACTGTGTCATTTATATAGCGATTATCCACAGCGAGAAGATCGTCTATATAGCGTTTGGTGAATGAGAAGGAACGGGATTTGAATAGATCGGTTTTTGAAAGCGCCTGCATATAGTCATATTCATAAGAGAACAGATACAGGTCAGCCAACAGGGGTGCACAATTAGTGCCCATTGGAATATTATAAGAATTAGATCTTTGACGCAGAAATTTGTTAATGGACGACGGCTGAATATTGAATGACGGACCAGACGCTTGTATTTTGGACCCTTTCTTTTACGCTGACAGAAACTAAAACATCATTTGAAGGAGACAAAATACGATGTCCCATCTTCAGTAATACATGGCCAATATATTTCCAGGTGGATTGAGGGAAAATACTGTGATAATTGATATTGATTAGTTTATAGGAGGGCGATTTTTGTCATCTGGAACAAATGTTGTCACATTTTTAATGTTATATAGCCATTCAATGCATTCTACAACTTTTCTAAAAATACTAAAATATGCCATAGTTTGAAGCACGATAACAACTCACATAGTATTTTTCAATTTATACCCCATTCCAGAATTGTGTTAGTGCTTCATGGAGACAAAACATGATCTGGATCATCAGATATGAATGTCCAATACATTTCCAGATGATCAGAGCAAAAAAAAACTAATTTTAATATTTGTGATATTGATATAATATCAGTGGAGAACGAAAATGTCATTGTGAGCAATTTTTCATACTATGACATCATCGTGCAGTATTCTATAACCCTTGTGTCAATAACATCGAGCTAACCAGTGCAATAATTACAAGATTTACCACGGTTATGTGAAATGTACATTTGTATCAAGTGCAGGTGTTCATTAGAAGATTCCATTTCATAAGTCGGATGAGGAAACGGACGTCTGCTTTCATACAAGTAACAATCGAATAAGACAAACAAATAAATTACAAGATAAAATTTCCTTCTCAAGTTTAACTGTTATTTCCATCGGGAAATTGATTAACAAAGCGACACAAACAGGCATATATCCACGTAATTTCCCAACAGCTGACTCAGCTGACAAAATTACTCTCCATTTGAGAGACCACATAAACTCGTCCACTTATATTGGCACGATGCTAACCGAGACGGGATCATCGTCCCAATATCAGTGGACGAGTTTTTCAAAAACGAGGAGAAAGGTTGAAAAAGCGTCTAGTCCGTCATTCATATTCCATATTCCATATAACAGTATTAGCACCAAATTCAAAAAGACAATCATAGTATACATAAACATAGGCTAGTTTCCTGCAAGAGAGAAGCGGTCAACAGTTTTCAATGATGCCGGCAGGACATCGTGATGTTCCAAAAAATATCAAATCCGTACCACCGATCAGTATTCTTAATCCATAATATTCGTAGTAAAGTCGTCATCTAAAGAATGATGTATCTCAGTCACGCTTTGATTGTGCCTGTTCATATGGGTACCATGAGGATCTTGAAGTACATGGATTCATACGGCCCTAGCCCCGGGTTAAGCGGAATTAGACACAAGTTACGAAACGTAGCGCCATAGATCTTGCACGCTACGTTCGTATTTTGCTATCAGCATGCGATATGCATCGCCAAATTTGAGAAACTTTGAGTGTAGGCGCTTGGTGGAATAGACCTGTTTTATAAGTTTCTGCACCAATGTTTTGTGACTTTGATTAAAATCGTCACATTTAACACAGGATCTAGCAAATGCTACTAAGCGAGATATGTATACGCCATATACAGGTCCCACTGGAATATTACTGTCCAGAAAGGGATAGTTTACGATGTCGAAATTGTAATCATCTCTTTTGTCATAAAGTCGACGAGAGAGAATGCCCGCTTCATTTTTATAGAGATATAGATCTAAATATGATGTGCCTGTAGGGCTATCTGTAGTTTCCTTCAAATTCAGTGAAGGTGGATATATATCCTTCACTGTGTCATTTATATAGCGATTATCCACAGCGAGAAGATCGTCTATATAGCGTTTGGTGAATGAGAAGGAACGGGCTTTGAATGGATCGGTTTTTGAAGCGCCTGCATATAGTCATATTCATAAGAGAACAGATACAGGTCAGCCAACAGGGGTGCACAATTAGTACCCATTGGAATACCTATATGCTGCTGATATATTGTGTTGCCAAATTTCACATAGATATTTTTAATGGGAAATTCAAGCAACTCTATAAACAAAGAAACATCCCATGAATGATATGTCTTGTATGCAGTAGAGCTAAAGAATGCTTTATGGCTTCCGACATTAATATATCTACGATCAGTTTTCTTGAACACAGACACTATTAATGAACTTAGACGGTCAATAAGGTCCTGATGAGGGATTGTAGTATACAGAGTCGAGAAATCCCATGTGGATACATATCTGTACATTATGTGACCTTTAGCATCAAGTTCTTCCGTAAGACGTTTTGAGTTTTTCAATATCCACATACATTCAACGCCAGAGTTCTGAGAAATAATGGCGCAATACCTCCTGAAGGGCCCTCGTCAATAGGGCTGAAAGAAGCTTGGTGGTGCAGCTTCTAGAACCAGCTATGAATCTAGCTTTGTATGGTGATTTATGCATTTTGGGAGTCCAGTATAGTTTTGCTATGTCGTTATGATTGGTTGGAAGACAAATACCTCTTTCTCTGAGAAACTTTTTGTGATTGTTAAATAAATCTTCCAGCGTAAATGTAGTTCGGGAGTAAGTAGACGTATTTGATGAAGATAACCAGCACCTGGTAATAGTAATATTTACATATGAATATTATATTATTCGGAGCTTTGTCTGCTGGGACTATGACGAATTTACTCTGGAGAACTTCTTGCGAATTGAGGTTTCTCAGTACTTGTTTTGATTGGGGAAGAGTACTTCTGTCAATATGGTGCATTGTTTCAACGACCTTGCACTTGGTGAGGTCCAGCCAATCAGCGAGTACTGTAGGTTCAACTTTTTCTCGCTTAGACCAATCAATAACGTACTGTTCCAATGCAGTCAGGACTATCTTCTGGTCGGCCTTCAGATTTATTCTTCTTGACTCTCTATATTTAGGTCCTTTCATCAGGAGTAATTTCAGATCCTTATCACTCACCACATCGAGGTCACCAGTCACAATATGTTTGCATGGTGTATAGATAAAGTTCGACGATTCACAATCACAACTATAGCATCCTGACGTGTATAAGTTCCAGTCAAACCCCTGGACAGCATTGGAGTAATTGAATATTTTGGTGGCTATAGATTTAGTATACTTATATGAATTGCAAGGAGGTTCTGTGAACTTAAAATAGTTTAGTACAGCGTTGCGTACCTCTGGATCGTTCAGGATTCGGGGTAAATTAATGAGGTCCAGTCCTTTATCTAAGTAGTTGAGTTTCAAGAAAAGCCGATCTTGAGATGTTTCGATTATGTTCACTGGACGATACAACCGAAAATACACTATATCTTGACATACTTTAATGATTTTTGGTGGTATATTTCCTGAAGACGCAGATTGTTGTATATCTCTGGCTATTTGAGTTAAAGCTCTCAGAGGTAACGCATACAGAACTGTACGTAAGCTATGTATACTATTGGATGTGTTAGTTAAACCCACTAAGTAATATGTTTTCAACCTTTCAACGTAATCTTTATTGATGATCAATTTGAGTAGTGCAATAGAATAGAAATTCGCCCTTGCCCTAAAATATCAACTTTCCCAAACTAACCGTGCGTAAAATAACGATTTAGCACGCTTATGAAAACATTATTTCTTAAATAATCGCCACCCACATGTTTAATAGTCATATATTCATTTAGAGTATAATGTAACCGTCCCGAAAAACATCAAATATGTCATAGATAGAAGCACAGTAACTACTCACGTGGTGTTTTTCTGTCTATATCCCCATTCCAGAATTGTGTTAGTGCTTGGAAACTCGCCCATATTACATTATGCTGACAACCACTAAGCATGTTGTCATGAGAACAAAACAATGATTTGCGATCATCACTAATGCATGCCCAATACAAGGACTGATGTGATTATTTATGATATTGATAATGAAGTTAAGACGAGGGCGAAAATGTCATTTTGGATACAATTGTCACATTATGAAGACATCGTGACGTCAAAATCTCATCAAACAAGTTTAAATGTGTTATAATCATTGTGGCGCATTATATAACCTTTCCAAAATACGCCATAGTTTGAAGTGCAATAACAACATACATGGTATTTTTACCTCTAGGAGCGCAACGTGAAATCTCCCGCCAAATAATTGTCATATGGGGAACCCACGACTCATGGTATTTCCAATGGGGATTGTCATGGCTCCCGACGAAATCTTGAGGCACTTTTCTTGGACACAATTGAAATAATGGGGTTCCCCATTGCAATGCATTGCAGTGAGCCTTGCTTCTGTAGTCGGGTTCCACCTCAATCTTGAAACCAGAGCTATCCGGTCCTGTCCTCCCATCCACCGAGAGATTTAACATGGCGGCCCTCCAGCTTATAGAGACGGACAATGCGATTTTTTGCCGTTTTTCTGGTAAGTTTATTGTCGCCATTTGATGTCATTACAACTCAATGATTCATAGTACACCACCCGTCATTTCTATATATCGTAAAGTATTTGTCGGCTGATGACTTATGTCGAAGCCAACCAAATAGTCTAAGTTGTTGTTGTTGCATATCAAACTGACTGACTCACTGGAAGACAACAGCACAATCGACGATGCCCTGATTTTACTGATACCTGTTTTCATTCCGTTGATGATATCTACGAGCCTGGTTGTTTAAAAACAGTTATTCTAAATTTTGCTGATAAATTATATTGCCGGGGGGGGGGAATATTTATCTTGGCATTTGGCAGTTGAGTAATAATTTGATTTTGCAGAAGCACCAAATTGATCTACCTGCGTGAGTCTGTAAACTTATTTAATGGAGCTGATAAATAATATACATATACTTTTCTTTTCATTTATCCTAACAGTTGGCACCTCTTCCCACTTCCCTTATATGTGTTGTAATTTTTTCCTGTATATGGCGAGATTCTGCTGGTGGACGTTTCGTCCCCGAGGCCCGCCCCCTGTACAGACCATTTGGTCTTTGATATATGTTGGCATTTGTGGGAAGTTGATGCTTGGTCGACATCGGGCCTTACAGGCTAGTCTTTTGTGTTAAATGCCGCCATTTACATCTGACGACGATACAGCTCACCAATCTCCAATGTACGAGTTGTCACAGCGAAACAGCTCACCAATTACCAGCATACGAGTTGTCAGAGCATTTCCATCATAGCTCTCTAGATTTGTATCTAATACCGCTTATGCCGGTGCTAGGTGCCGTGTGGTCATATCATCCAAGTTGCCACAGGAACAGGTACAATAAAAGCGTACCTGAGATACAACACATATCACGAATCGTTAGATTCTTGGTATGTGCTTTAGAATAGGTTAACCAGAAGACTATTCTGTGAAGTCATGTGACGCAGTCAGTATGTCGGCACCTCTTCCCACTTCCCTTATATGTGTTGTAATCCACATTGTGTGCTGTGACACTTGTTGATCAAGAATAATTTGCTTGTTAAAACCTGATAATATTCTGAAAACTTATTCTGAATTGTAGCTGAAACAAAGGAGTGTCTACATTCCACATGTAGGACTACATTATTGAGATTTTTGACTAATAGCATGGATGGAACCTTTCTCAAAAAAAATTTTTTTTTTTTTTTTTTTTTTATAGTTTTAAGCCCTGGACATACCACTGGGCATTTATTTGCCATACCATCACATTTCACATGCTTTGTTCAGCCCCGTGATCTGGAACCAAACAGACAGTATCACTAGATGAAACAAGCAGCCAGAGGATGCTAGGTCCCCCGCCGAAATGGCAGCAATATTTTTTAGCATTGTTGGTCTTAAGGGATATACATGAGGGAGGCAACTGCTGCTTCATAGGCGTTGGATGTGGAAGGGTCTTTCTGCCTTCCCAAGATTTAAGATCAACTCAGAACGATTGACTGAAAGTTGATTGCTTCTGTGATATAGTTTCCATGCAGTGAAGCACCGAAGCATCCCCAAGTGACATCTCAAGGAATTATCTGCAAACCAAATTTGACGAGAAGCTGAAGGCATCCTCAACCTACAGTACTGCCCGGAAACCAAATTTTAAATTGCCACCAGTTGTCGCCACCTGTAGGTGCAAGTGAGCGAAATGCAATCCCAAGCATCATCTCATGGCATGGTAGCCTACATGTATTAGCCTATAGTATCTTCTACAGGGGGCTAATGATCGGCTGATGCAGCAACAACATTTTCCCAGTTAGACGGCAGATTTTGAAATCAAAAACGAGGCCGCGCTATGTCATCAGTCAACTGAGACAGTCACGTGGTTGTGTATGAAGATTGGGGTGGGTCCTATCTAATAGTGATCCAATGAAAATGCTCGTATTAGTTTAAAATGGCGGGGTCGAATGACCAATCACTGAACGGGAGACAGCTGGAACAGTACGTTGACACTGTCTGTTAATACAGGCCACTATCATTGCACTTTAGGTGAGGATCCAGGGGCCGCCCAGGCCCCAGATGCTCCTGGGGTCTAGATCGCCGAAGAAGCGTTCTGAGCGATTTCTGGCGTCAATCAAAATCACTCTGCATTGAAGTGTATTTTTAGTTCTTTCCTAACCCTTTTACCATTGAAAACGCAATCGATGGTGGTTTTCTGCGATGCTGAATTACAAAAAATTGTGTATAGTATACATGTAGTACTGTATCCTAGGCACATCGTGTAGAAGTAACCGAGATGATGCATCGATAATGTATACCAAATTTTACATTGAGCATTTGAACAGTGTCAGAGATAGAGATCATTAATGATTTTACATAAGTTAAAGATGGTTGCCCATCCTTCCCGTCACTCAGAGGAACTAATGTGGTTATTCATTAATGCAAGTCTCTTCATACATCGATGCTGTAAATCAAGTTTCATATAGAACATTTGAATGGTATCAGAGATAAACATCATTAAAGATTCTGAATAAATTAAAGATGGCCGCCAAGATTTCCGCCCAATCAGAGAAACCAGATCTGTCATTCATCGTAAGTCTCTTGATGCATCAATCATGTATACCAAATTTTCCACTGAGCACTCCAACGGAATCAGAGATAGATCATTAATGATTTTGCCTAAATTAAAGATGGCCACCAAAGGTTTTCAGTCAATCAGGTCCCGATTCAAAGTATCTGGATGTATTGATGATATATACCTACCTTCATATAAAACAATTGAATGGTAACCGAGATATGTATGCTATCATTATCGATTTCGCATGAATTAAAGATGGCATCAAGGGTTCCCAGCTAATCAGAAAAGCATGTTTGGTAATTCGTTGAAAGTTGCTTGATGTATCGATGATGTATATCAAATTTCGTATTGAACAGTTGAATGGTTTCCGAGATATGGATCATTATCCATTTTGCATGAAATTAAAGATGGCTGCTAAGGTCCCAATCAGGTCCCAATTCTAAAGGCTTCTGGTCCTTGATTAGGCAAATAGGCATACCAAATTTGGAATTCATCAGCGAAACAGTTTTCCGGCTATCTCGCTCACGAACGGACGTACGGACAGACGGACGTACAAGATGATGACAATACCCGATGGCCAAAAATGGCCGAGGGGTAAAAACATGGGTCTGTGCCTGATAAATTTTAAGCCTTTGGGGTTGCAACTCATTCATAGAAAGCTCCCTGTACATGAACAACTGCACTGACAACTGCATGCCATCATCTGTCAGTCTGAAGACCAGCAAGGTTGAATTCAGTTCAGTGCACCCAAACATTAGGAACACAGTTGTAATTAATATAGTAATATACGTGTGTAGACAAATGATTCGTGCAGAAGCTTCAGGGTAAAGCCTATGATGTGCAATACAATTATTTGTTAGCAAAATTGAAGGAAAAGTTGTCCTTCGTTTAAGATGACACGAAATTCAAAAATCAGGGATTCAGTACTGCAGGGATTTCCCCGCCAGTTATTTCACATTATACTTCTGAAATAAAATATGGTTCATGCAAACGCTTTAGGGTAAATCATATGATGTGGAGTAGAATGATTTCATATAGCAAAATTGAAGGCCCATTTTGACTGGAACGGACAAGAAGAAGAGAAACTCAGTGGTGCCACCTTCAGGCAGATGTTGCTGAAATGCAATACGGACTGGCGTCCTGTTGCAAGGAATGCGTATTCCGAATTTCGGAATAACCCAACACAGCATTAGGAAGTTATCGCTTCGAAGAGATGTACACGGAAAAAAAATCTATTTTGACCCAGTGGCGCCACCTTCAGGCCGATGTTGCTGAAATGCAATACGGACTGGCCTCTTGTCGCAAGGAATGCGAATGCTGAATTTCGGAAGAATCCAACAGAGCGTTAGGAAGTTATCGCTTCGAACAGACATGCACGGACGTACACGAACATCCACGGACTCAAAGAAGCAAGAACCAGTGGCGCTACCTTCAGGCAGATGTTGCTGAAATGTAATACGGACTGGCGTCTTGTCACAAGGAATGCGTATTCTAATTTTGGAAGAATCCAACAAAACTTTAGGAAGTTATCACTTCGAACAGACATGCACGGACGTACACGGACGTACACGGACATCCACGGATGCAAAGAAGCAAGAACTAGTGGCGCCACCTTCAGGCAGATGTTGCTGAAATGCAATACGGACTGGCCTCTTGTCGCAAGGAATGCGAATGCTGAATTTCGGAAGAATCCAACAAAGCGTTAGAAAGTTATCGCTTCGAACAGACATGCACGGACGTACACGAACATCCACGGACACAAAGAAGTAAGAACCAGTGGCGCCACCTTCAGGCAGATGTTGCTGAGATGTAATACAGACTGGCATCTTGTCGCAAGGTATGCATATTCCGAATTTCGGAAGAATCCAACAAAGCATTAGGAAGTTATCACTTCGAACAGACGTACACGGACATTCACGGATACGAAGAAGCAAGAACTAGTGGCGCCACCTTCAAGCAGATGTTACTGAAATGCAATACGGACTGGTGTCTTGTCGCAAGGAATGCGTATGTCGAATTTCGGAAGAATCCAACAAAGCGTTAGGAAGTTATCGCTTCGAACAGACATGGACGGACGTACACGGACATCCACATACGCAAAGAAGCAAGAACTAGCGGCGCCACCTTCAGGCAGATGTTGCTGAAATGCAATACGGACTGGCGTCTTGCCGCAAGGAATGCATATTCCGAATTTCGGAAGAATCCAACAAAGCGTTAGGAAGTTATCGCTTCGAATAGACATGGACGGACACACGGACATCCACGGACACAAAGAAGCAAGAACCATTTTAAAGTCCCCGGCCGCGTTGCGGCGGGGGACAATAAGGAGATCATGATATACATTTCAGGTTTTACCAATGCCAAATGACTTGAACAGAAGACAATTAGACAAAAAGGAAATCAATAAATATATCAATAAATAATAAATTACATAGAAAATTTTCTTGTCTTTGCAAGGGGGATATCAGACACACTGACAACACAGGCCATTCATTCAAATTTCGCCTTCCATTGGGGAGGCAGAAATATTCCTCAAACACAGTATACATGTTCTCTTTTGTGATCTAATTTTCGTTTGTCAAAATATTACTCCATAGAGAAGTTACTGATATAAACAATCCTGTTCTAGATTATGATATACTGGATTATTATCATGCTCATGCCACTAACATGAACTCCAATCCAACCAGTGATCAAGATCCATCATCGTTCTTCAGAATTCATATTATTGATCACTCATAGATTGGATTAAGTTCTCATAGTACTCAGTTCTCATTTCATACTTTTGCAAATTCTTGTAACATGGTCAGGCTCCAGTTCTATTAAGTACACGTATGAAATGTGCGAACTGGTATGATGGATTTCATCTTGTTGTGTATGACGAAAGAATGAAATATAATGAAGGCCATCAACATTTTCAATGAAATGAGTTTTGATATTAAATATGTATACAATTGATTCCAACTTGCAGGGTTAGCACTTCTGATATCAGATGCAACAGGACTGTTACACAATGGATGTACTGGATGAAATGGAAAAACCAAAAGAGACTATTGATTGGTTCAGCTGTGTCAGAAAGGTGTGGAATGACAGAGGTGGTGAAAATCAGAGTCAGTGATTGGCCACAACCCCCCCCCCCCCACATTGGATATCAGCTGATTCCTCAGGAAATAAACATTACGCAGTTTCAGGTACCAGTTGTCCACTCGATACATATTACTCTTGTACATGTTGTAATGCATTAATATTATATTTGCATCCGGACAACTATTCATGGGGGACAACCTCTTATTACATCAGTGGCAATATTAGTTGTCCCCCATGACGTGCTGTCCATCGTATTATCAGACAAACTAGGTCACGGTATAAAGGTGACAAATTTTCAGTGGTTCGGCAGCTGTCCCAAGTGGTGCAGGGGAAAGAGGCGCGTTGATATGAATGAGCGGGTTCCAGTAAGTTGTGGGTTCGAATCCCATCCGCGTCACAATATTTTTTTTATTATGGTACATTATCATATTTTCCATGCAGTAAAGCAAACGTTTTTAAGAAAACCCACATACCCACATGGCTTCCATTTTGAATTTAACCATTATTCTCTGCACATAGACTCAAAAAGACCCCAATAAGATAAGCTACAAAGCTACGGAGTGTCAGCTCTCAAGTATTTATCGTTCCGGATAGAGGATAGAAAGTTTGGTACGAAGGCCCCTATGCCCCCACCCCCCCCTCCCCCCCACCTAAAAAAAACGGCCTTGCAGGGTTAACCCCACCGCATGGCATCATGACAAGAATTTTTGCGGGAAAATTGCATGAACTCAAATTGGTAAAATCTGATTGGAAAATTCGGCCCAAAAATTCAGATGCGAATTTGTGAATTTGAATGTGAATTTGATTACGTCATTGTGACGTAATCAAAGAGACTGTTTCATATATAGTGTACGTGCTTTCATCTCCTAAGCATACGGGGTATTAAAACTATTTATACGGGTGAGTACGAAGAGAAGAAGAGAGATATATCCCCATAAAATTGTGCTTTCGGTCATTTCCGTTCATTTTTCTCGTATTCCTAAAAGAGCATAAAAGTAATTTATTTTGCCAAAACTAATTATTTTCTATCATATGAATTAGTTTTTGATATAAAATATCGGAAAATTAAAAAAATCAGTCCAAAAAAAAGAAGGAGCGAAAAATGATTTCCGAAAAGATGACGTCACTGTGACGTCATGATGGCGATCATCTTGAATTGTTTAGCATTTCATCATAGAGTTTGACTCAACTATTTTCAAATAAACTATACCCGAGATATAACGAAAATAGATGGGGCGTTGAAATTCCCCCACCCTCCATCCTCAGGCGGGGACAACCTCCAAATCACCCAGATCTGTTAGGGTTAAAACAATCCATTTATCGGCTACGCATACTATCATTGCCTTATTGAACCGCTTTACATGCTGAGACCTGATACTGGACAACTATTCCCAGGTGACGGACATCCCTTAATACGACTTAGTTATAATCGCGATAAAACCTGGACAACCACTTCTATCGTCGGAAAACGTACAAAAAGGGTGTAGTTGTCCATGGACAACCTATGATAGTATCAGTTGTCCCGAGACAACTCACAACAGTACATGTTGTCCATGGACAACCTGTCCCAGTAATGGCTGTCCGACGGACAACCACTAATCAGGACAACGTTCACCTTCACACCGGCAGAGTGATACATGTGTCAATCGGTCAGACATTTTCAAGGATGCCCAGTTTTAACTTAAAACATCCATGCCGGACTTCATTCCTTCCCTCAGAATAATTGGATCTAACTTTTACAAACCTGCAGCCCCCAATAGCTCCTGGGTCTAGACCACATAAATGAAGGGATCTAGTTTATCGGTGCTATGGCAAAAATATAGAATGGGATTGTGTGGATAATATCAGATTCATGAAAGTTGAAGTCCTGCAGCATGCTCCACAAATATCATCAAAGGTCATAAAACTTTCTGGTCTGCGCCCGTGTGGATCTATACTTGTTTGTTTTTTTGTTTTTTTTTTTTAAATTATCTCCCTTGACTAGGTGAGGACTTGAATGTGTCTGAAATGATTTAGCTTCTAGAAACAAAGACTTCATTTCCTGAGTAGAGGTAAAAACCGAACATATTTTGATTATTTTATTCAGATTTCAATTCCACTTCTGGTATATGTACATGTATAAAATACATACAAAATGAACTGCATACAGAATAACACAAAGAACAGGTATATGTATCTCATTACATTCTTAACCAAAGATCAATACCTGGGTGATATTACAACAATACCATGGTGTTATATATTGTTATGATTGGGTTAACTTTAGCTACTGAAGATATTTCTAATTTGAGGGTAATGGGCAATCATACTAAATTTATTTTCATAACTTCATTTATTTTCACAATAAGCAACATAATCCAGATTAGCAAGTGAAGTTTTACAACATAATATAATATGCATCATGGATCTCCTTCAGTTTAGTGTAGACATATATACCCTTGGATATCTGTTACCCTGATTCAGTCATAATATTGTCTGTATTATATTATATGTATTGTGTCGACAAGGAATAAACATAATTATTTGATAGTATTATTAATTGTATGTTGTTTATGATTAACATGAACTTTTTATTCGCTGGAATCCAGCCATTTGTTCCATATGGGCAATATTCTCATCAGCCATCACCATTCAATATGAATGTGATACATGTACAAGTCCATGGTAATTGAAACATTATCGTGAAGGTGACCTGTAACACCAGTATACAAAATTATTCCGAGCTCAATGAATCAGCACATGATGCTGAGACAGATCAGAACGGAGTGTCGGTAAAATCAGATGTGTTTTGTAGAGGATTTTGTCAATGAGGATGCTATACTGTACACATACAAAATATGAAGTGTTGATGTGTAGGGCCTATAGCATAAAATCACAAGCAAGTTGGTAAAACTAGGCACACAGGGTCTCATTTCTGCCGATAACGTGTTGATTTGGGTGGGGGCGTCCACAGTAGTAGTAAAAGCGTAAATTTCCCCCCATTTGCGGCGCGCTCACTTCCGGTTGTGCGGCGCGCTGCCCTCAGCCAATCAGAAGCGAGTATTTTGACCCGGTGCATTATGGGACATATCCAAGATGGCGGCGTCTGCCTTCTGGTTCAAGATATTTCAAATAAATTAATTAATTTTAATTAATTACTTGTAAAATGGCGGTGTTTTTAGACGGCGCAAGGGAGCAAACGAGGCGGTGGGGACGTCACGGGGAGAAAAAACCCTCACATTACCCTCAAAAAAACCTCTAAGCCATATAATAGTAATAAACATAATCTATAGGTGTTGTACCATGTTAATAGGACCAGTCTAGCATCTGTACCACCCTAGGGTCGAGTGTTTATTGTCCCGTGTATCTCCGCAAGAAAACAACAAACAAAATGGCGGCTCCAGGATGGTGTGGGGATGCCCTTTCCATATCACGGCGTCGACAGTAGCGCAATCTGCAAACACTGACGCAAGGGAGACAACTCGTGTGGACCAACCGTGTGGAAATAGCCGTGTTGGAGCTAGGGGAGCCCCTAGTGGACCGATGAGGTCGAGTGAGGTATCAAAGTGAAGCTTAGGTGAGGGGGCATCTAATGGGCTGGGTGTGGGATTGAAATATCGGCATTGTGCGCATGCGCGGTGGCCGAAGGGTATGGAAATAGCCGTTTTGGAGCTAGGGGAGCCCCTAATGGTCGAATGGGGTCGAGTGAGGTATCAAAGTGAAGCCTAGGTGAAGGGGTATTTGCTGGCTGGGTGGGTGCATGTAAAATTTTTCCTGAAAAAAAAAAATACGGAACACGGACTTTATCGAAAAACCTGGGAAAATGCCTATATGGGGTATGAGGGGTATATAGATCGCCGGGCTTAACGGGGCTTGTCTATCAATAGAGTTATCTCCCCCTAGTTCCAGGGTGGGTGTATGTAAAAATTTTCCTGAAAAAATACGGAATACGGACTTTATCCTAAATTACGGGAAAATGCCTATATGGGGTATGGGAGGTATAGGACCATCCTGGGAAACGTACTTCTATACATTTGCGGTAGGGTTGTGGGGTCTCGTTTTACTCGTCTCGTCATTTAGAACATGATAGGAAGTGTCCCCGTGCGAATCGGTGAAATTTTTGAAAAAAGTCACCGAACCCCATATAGTCCCATACTGAGGGTATAGGATCAATGTTTGTCCCCCTGGGAAACGTACTTCTATACATTTGCGGTAGGGTTGTGGGGTCTCGTTTTACTCGTCTCGTCATTTAGAACATGATAGGAAGTGTCCCCGTGCGAATCGGTGAAATTTTTGAAAAAAGTCACCGAGCCCCATATAGTCCCATACTGGGGTATAGGTTCAATGTTTATCCCCTGGGAAACGTACTTCTATACATTTGCGGTAGGGTTGTGGGGTCTCGTTTTACTCGTCTCGTCATTTAGAACACGATAGGAAGTGTTGCGGAGCGAATCGGTGAAATTTTTGAAAAAAGTCACCAAGGCCTGGGTAGGCCCATAGGCCTATACTGCATGGCTATGGGTGTATAGGGCCATACGGGGTGGACATGTTGGAGTCTAGGTGAGTCCCT
Organism: Hanleya hanleyi; assembly: GCA_036873755.1. Taxonomy (NCBI): domain Eukaryota; kingdom Metazoa; phylum Mollusca; class Polyplacophora; order Lepidopleurida; family Hanleyidae; genus Hanleya; species Hanleya hanleyi. The sequence continues at coordinate 3,761 of JAVTVY010007334.1, read as the reverse complement.
AATGGTCCAATGGGGTCGAGTGAGGTCTTATTTTGAAGCTCTCGTGGAGGAGCACTTGACTACACTAATGGTTCGTCCGTGTTCAATAGTCTGCGCATGCGCAGTCTGGCCGTAGTATAGAAAACAGGCATTTTGGGTGCTATGTAGGGGTGTGTTTGGGTTAGAGATGAGCTAATCACGGTTCGAATGGGTCGTGTGAGGTGCCAAAGTGAAGCTTGTGTGGGGTAGAGTCAGAATGGTGCGTTTTTGAATGCATGTCGCGTTAATCTGCGCATGCGCAGTTGGTTGTAGTAAGTAAAGTGGCCATTTTGGGGCAGTGAAGGAAGGTATTTGGGGTCGAGATGGGCTATTCACGGTTCGAATGCGTCCTGGAAGGTGTCATCTTGTAGTTTTCGGGGTGTACATTCCGATTTGAGGGATGTTCGCGTCATCTGTGACGTCATCGGTGACGTCATCGGTACGAGTAGTAGCGAAAGTGGCCATTTTCGGGCAGTACATGAAGGTATTTGGGGTCGAGATGGGCTATTCACGGTTCGAATGCGTCCTGGAAGGTGTCATCTTGTAGTTCTCGGGTGTACATTCCGATTTGAGGGATGTCCGCGTCATCTGTGACGTCATCGGTGACGTCATCGGTACGAGTAGTAGCGAAAGTGGACATTTTCGGGCAGTACATGAAGGTATTTGGGATCGAGATGGGCTATTCACGGTTCGAATGCGTCCTCGAAGGTGTCATCTTGTAGTTCTCGGGGTGTACATTCCGATTTGAGGGATGTTCGCGTCATCTGTGACGTCATCGGTGACGTCATCGGTACGAGTAGTAGCGAAAGTGGCCATTTTCGGGCAGTACATGAAGGTATTTGGGGTCGAGATGGTGCGGTAGGAATATCATTCTGCGCATGCGCAGGCGCAATGCGGAGCTCTCGTCCAATCAGAAGCGAGTATTTCAAATCCGTCACAGAGCTCTCAGCCAATCAGAAGCGAGTATTTTGACCCGCTGCATTATGGGCCATATCCAAGATGGCGGCACGTATGTTCAAGATGGCGGCACATGCGGTGTCGAAAACTGGCCATTCCGTCGGGATGTGGTCACCTAGTGTCGAAAACTGGTCCTTTTATGGGTCCTGCTAGACGTTTTGACGCCATGATATAGACCGGAGAGAGAGAGAAAACAACAACAACAAGGATGACACATGAGGGAACAACAACAACAACAAGTTTGTTTTCATATAGTTTATTTTCCCCTCCATCATAACATACCCACGCTGGGGGAGCCGCGTTGGGTATGTTTACAATTCAAGAAAGACTCTTGTCCAATCAGAGACCGCCATTTGCATCTGTCCTATTCGTTCCTGTCCGTTAGATGTATTCTTGTCCAATCAGAAGTCGCCATTTCAGAGAGTTCCTTCTTCGGTCATGTTCATTCTGAACCGTTTATTCTAATCATCGTCGGCCAGGCCTGGATATTCTTCGGGCAGCATGTCCTGAAACAGTTGTTTGCGCATTCTGATCGCATTTTCCAGGGCCTCGGTGGGTGGTAAACCCATATCCTCTTCCAAGTGACGCTTGGTCTTCATGATGGACCTGTGCGTGGGTCCCCTTTCATTTCAAGCGGTAGTAAGGTATACTGTTCATAGATCGCCATGGCTGTTTTCCTTATGCGGGGGCGCATTTGGGTGTACGTCTGTTGTAAATTATCCTCTCCGGCGTCCTCGATCGCTTCAGCGTGAGTATTGATAGCTGCTGTCACAATACGATCCCAGAAGGTAGGTTCTGCCTCACTTTTCTGGGATGAAGGCTGATTCTCTGAGGTCAAGCTCTCCATATCAGTAGATAGACTGTCAGCCATCTTGGATTCGGTATCAGTCGATGCACTCTCATCAATCTCTGTATCAGTATCTGCCTCAACGGACTCCTCGGCGTCTTCAGTCCCATGTATATTTTTCTGGTGTCGCATCATATCGTAATGTCTGGTGAACGTGCGTTCACACTCAGAACAAGTATAAGCCATGTTGACGGTTGAACGACGACTGTGCGTGTTTTGGGAATACACTCGCTTTTATAGACAGTAACGCCCATCAACGCTTAGCTCAACGCTTCAACGCCCTGGTGAATTAGCTCAGAAACTCTGATTTCATGGAATTGACACCAATTCATCGAAATGCAGTGACGCCCGTCAACGCCCGTCGTTACGCCTTAACGCTCGTCTCAACGCTTTAACACACTTTCTTAATGCTTTAACGTTGTTTAATGATGCGTTCGAACAAATGTTTCTTTTGTGCTATTGCTCTGACATACGCCACTTTCCAGTTCATGCCCGAGGTTTTCAACATCGACGCTGTTCTTTCAATTTCCATATGGACTGGATCCTTATCCAACGATTTCATATGGGTCAGTAAGTCGACATACTGCTGACGTAAAGCCCGTCGTAGTCTGGGTGCCAATCTGTTATGGGCTAAAATTGCAGCTTCCTCTTTCGAATACCCTTTGCGTTGAAACTTGTTTCCTGTGGCCTACAACATCCCGCCCATCTCGGCGTCCATACTTTCTTTGAACAAATCCTTCCATAGCCTCGAGTTCACATTATGTTCTTCAACCTCGGGTTGGGCCTTCACGGTTGGGTGATATTCCAGGACTGATGGTATGAAGCGGGCCCGCTGTATGGGGGGGGGCTTCTGCTGCTGCTCTGCCAGGAGTGCACTCGGCGGATGGTGTAGGGGTATAGGCCGTTGTGGTGATTCCTCGCCGGGTAACAGGTGGGTCGTCAGCCGACGATCTTCGGGGGTATGGGCTTTTAAATCTACGAACAGGTAAGCCGTACGGACGAATTGTCGCTTCTTGAAACGCCCACATAAAATGGTCAATGTTCTGAGGATAAATTCGACTACCAAACACACGGATTTGTGCTCTATCAATGGGATTGGAGAACAACACAAAGTATTGGCAGTTCAAGGCAATATCCCTGGACGCCTTCCCTTGAGGAAAGAGATTCTGAGTCAAATAGATGACGGACAGATTTCGATGATGGGACCCTTTGGTGAATAGGTCGGCGATTTTCGAATTGTCCTTGGCCGCACTCATCAGATCATCGAGCACTACCACGTTGGTCTGCTCGGAATCGAAGTAATAAGGTTCGTCTATGTCGTGAGGAATTCCTGGAACAAAGCTCACATTCTGTAGTCGTGCAGTTTCGTAGGCGGGCTGCCATTGGCTATAACACCAAACAACACGTGTCGGAGCTGGGGTTGCCACACCTTCCTCTAAGAACTTCATCACCCAGGACGTCTTTCCACACCCCGTAGGGCTGCTCACCGTCATCGTATAAGGGTGCTCTAATACTGTCGTGTGTGACGTAGGTGTTGATCGTTCCTCGCGCGTACTTTGAATTTGCACGTTATCGGGACTCCGTTCCTTGAGATGGCTTCGCTGTATATGTCTACATAGATTAAATGGCGTGGAAAATGACTTCGAACACAAGAGACATGCGTAAACCATGGCTCTCATCTCCACGGACACCAGGCGTATAATGAAGCTTTCACAGATGCATGTGTGTTTATATGCAAGAGCTCCGAGCTCGCGGAGCTCTTGGAGCTCCGGAGCTCATGGAACTCGGAGCTCCGGAGCTCCGACGCCACCACCAGGCGTTGACGGGCGTTGCTACAAGAGAACTCGGAGCTCCGGAGCTCCGGAGGTCACTTCCGCTTCCGTTCACGTGACCGGAACTGACCTTTGACCCCGGCGCGCGCGGTGTAAAGGTTTCCACC
>JAVTVY010007332.1:0-48334 GCA_036873755.1 Hanleya hanleyi | reverse complement strand
TATCACGCCTTTTCAACCCTATCCCTTTGCCAGTTCTAAATCCAAACTTGAGGGGTGGGAATAGACTGGATCCAGCCCCTGTTTCATAATGTATTTTAAACGGGAAACAAGAGGAAGTAACTCTGCCTATTTTTTTCATTTTTTTTTTTTTCTCATTTTTTTTTTTTTTTCATTCTATTTATTTATCAAACGTATATATTTATTAAAGATCATTTTATTATTATTAAATAGTACATATGAAATAGAGACTCATCCAGTCTAGGGTGGGAATGGTCCCTCGGATATTTTTCTTATACTTCACTATATAGATCTAAAACTTCCCACACTTCGGGCATAGGTACTCTTCTGTTAAAAAAGGCAAACATTTTGTCGCATAATCATTTGGTGACGTCACAGTGACGCAATACCCCAGTCTATTGTCTCTTTTTGTCCATTTTCAAAATGATTTTTTTCAAATTTTGCTGGTACCACTTTGCATAGTAGATTCGATTCATGTTCATTGAAGAGGTATTTCTATGTACATGTTAGCCATATGTGATAACAGTTGCAGATCAGCAACTTATGAGTAGTTATAGCACACTTTCACAACCATACCCCGCCCTCATTCTTAATCCAAATATGGGGTGGGTTATGGTTCCTTGCATATTTTTATCATTCCTGCTGTTAGAGCGCTAAAACTTTCCACACACTACGTTTAGGTCCTTGTTTATAGAAACCAGTAACCATAAATTAACAAATATCACTATGACGTCATAAACGAAAAATCAGTTTTTGCCGGCCATTTAGTCCATTTTCAATACATACTTCCTATTCAGTTGGTGCCATTTGAGGTAGCAGATTCCATCAATGTTTCCTAAAGTGGTATTATTATGTAGTTGTTACCCATAGGTTTTAACCTTTGAAGTTCAGTAGCTTATAGGGTAATTATAGCTCGCTTTATGAAACCTGGCCTTATCCTTACTCCAAGCCAAACGTTGGGGGTGACGGGGTATGGCCCACCAGATATTTTCTTTAAATCTATGTTTAAAGAGCTAAACCATTATGCCCTATACATTTTAGACTTATGCTATGACGAAATGCTAAATAAACTGATAAAACGTTTAATTACATCATCGTATCTCGCCAGAGTAACACATATATACATGTCTTTTATCTCTTTCATTATAATTGTGAGCTGGAGGTGTTATTTGCCATTTGGGGTTGAATGAGGACAATTATATTAAAATGATAATATCCCATCGATTATAGTAGGTTCTTCGATGCAAAAACATGCCAAACAATGGGAGAGCGAGAGCAAATTTAACTCATGGTAGTGTTGCGTAAAAATAAACTGTCGATCTAGTTTTACTATTTTGTGTTGAAAATTTCTACTCGACATAGAGTACATTTCCTGTGCAACATGTATCATGATTGTTGAGTGTCCATCCCAAATACATACTGGCAACTTGGTAATATCTCGCTCCAGCGTGAGAACTTGAATGTGTGTTAAGCACGGAACCAACATCTTGTTGGCAGGAGTAGAATATGTGGTAGTAGATTGCTAACATCAGCAGGACGATTGAATGCACAGGCGATGTTCGTGTCAAGTTTTCAACGTAGACAAACTCAGGTTACTTTACCACCGCGCTTCGGTGTGGTATTAAATAGGGTACAGTCAGTGGATGGAAGAGACAAACGGATTGTATAAGATTTAATCACCAAAGCCACAAAGAATTCAAATCTAGAGACTATTCTGCCCAATTCAATAAAATGCGTCTGACCAGTTTTGTCAGCTGGAAATCGTTTCTAACCATAATTGCATGATATGTGAAAAATGGATACCGGTATCAACTACTGAACCAATCCGAAATCGACAATTGTCAACAGTAATGATGAAGCAGAATGGAGATTTTAGTATATGACCTATATGAACGTTCAACCAGATTTGATGATATGAAACGAACATCATGATGTCTTCAATTTCAGCATCATTCGAAACTGTGGTCAAATTTCCTTGCATAAAATGCTACCTTGCTATGCCTGTGTAGAAGTTCGAGTTATTGGTGTCTTGTGAATAAGGGCTTTCGATTATTGATGCAGAAATTCCCTGAGTGTTATACACGATAGCGTCACCATCACAAATCTCCAGAACAGGTCATGAATGTGTTATTAAGGCAGGTTGGTGCGCTGATCCTGGAGTTTTAATGATCATCATTTTATAATGGTGTATGGTTATCTGAAGAGCTAACCCTGTCACAGACACGATTTCAAAGGATTTAGCTACATTCATCTTCCAAACAATATTTCCAAACTGCCTGGTCACCCATGTGCCTAAGTTTAAGTCAAATCATTCCATCGTAATGGCATATAAGCAGTTAGTTTAATTGGAAGTGAAATAATTTCTGAACATTGTTATCGAACTATCCGTATCTGCAGTTGACGATGTAGGCATACACTCTGCATCAACGCTGACATTTTTCATGTTCCACCAAAGATGTTAGCAATATAGATGATACTCCCTTTCAGCAACCATCCCAGTCGAGCAGAGTCACAGCCTGTTAGTTCAGTTTCAGGTTTCAGGTTTCAGCATTTCACTATCGAGTATCGGCTTCAATTCGATTGATGACGAATCCTATGATGACGTTACCACGTATGCGTGGTTCCCTTAATATATTCGGTTTCATTCGGACCAAATTTAAACATCCAGGTACGAATCATCATCGCGAATACCATGGTCTACCTTAACACTCATGAGACGATTTGACATTCATTTAAGCAGCTAATTATGGAGTGGTCTTGTGGCGCTTCGGTGGCGCTTCTGTTTTCTGAGATCCTGAATAACGCACACTGGCATTCCGACCTCAGCACCGGACCCCAGTGACCTTTGATCAAAGCAAAGCGAATCACTTCATTGGCTGACAGAGTACGCGACGTCATCAATGAATTATTTACTTTCAAAAAACCGTTTGCTAGGGCTCTCGACAGTACAAGAGATATAGGGAGAGAATGGCCTGGTAGCGGGGCTGGAGTCACGGAGGAATCGCCTTGTTGATTTCCTGGATATTTTCCAACCATCAGATTCATCAGTAGGTCCATCATATATGTTTGGAGACGATGTTGGTGGTATTGGATTTTCTGTATTTCTATCTTTTGCAATCTCTGCAAGAGGCCATTGGGCATACATTTATGCAGCTCTCAGCAGGCAGCAGCTTTCACGGAATAATGCCCAGGTAATAGTGGTATCGAAATCTTCAGAAAAGTTCTAAAAGGACAATGTTTATGCATTTTAAGAAGCAAACATTGCATTTCAAATACAAACATCTAACACATATGGCCAGCTCTAGCTATCAAACAAATTTGCAGTTAGCACCAGCGAGTGGATTACCCGTTCAACACGTTTGCAGGACTGAAGCACAAAACTTGCTGGGATACCACGTTGATCAACCTGGATTAGCAAACATTCGGTGGCCAAGATGGAAAGAAAGGGTAACGTCTTGAAAACGATGCAAATTCTAAGGTGGCCAACATTAGCTCGTCATAAACGGTGACCATATGCTGTAGCATTTGTAAATTGAGAGAGTATTTCTACTCATCAAGGTTAATTGCAATTATAACAAAAGTCTGGAGGCCAAATATGGTAGATTAAGCGGAAAATTCCATTTCGTCAGATTCATACCAATAATGACAGAATAACGAAATATGGTGGGAAGATACGGATAGGAAAGACGACTGGTAGTCAAGATGAAAATCAATGGAAATATCACAATACCTCGGAATAAGTCCTTAATTGTCCTTCTCCGTGTCTTCCATACGGTCTCTGTTTGGCCGCTCACGCTCTTCAAAGAAACATAACAAGATTTACCACTTCATTTGGTTCAAGTAAAAATGAGAAAATAAAATAACCCCAAAATTATCATCATTATTATTCAGTCACGGTGACGTCATCACAGCATCAAATGAAGGCATTGCATTTTCAATAGTTTTAATAGATGCTTCAATAAAAAAGGGCATGGAGGTACAGGTTGGTACTTTTCAGCTATCTAATCATAATGGAAATATCGGAATACCTCATATGCAGGAGGTGAACAGTTATAGCTCTCTAGCATCAGGAGTAATTAAAATATTTAAGAAATCATACCCCGCCCCCCAAATATGGATGCAGAATGTGATGGGGGGGGGGGGGGGGAGGGTTCAAAAAGTGTACCATAACTACGATACTGATCTGCATCTGTTAGCACATATGGGCAAAATCTACATACAAATACCTCTTCAAAGAGCATTTATCAAAGTTGATACGTCACATGGTGCCAGCAGAATCGGGAAACCCAATTGGAAAAGCAACCGAAATTTCGGCAATAAATGTTTCCACGTTATTACATCACTATGACATTATACAACGGTAATATTAAGGTATGTTAACTTGTGCTAATGGACCAGGGCCTGCCCACAAAGTATGTGAAGTTTCAGCTCTTCAGCGACAGAAATAACTAATATACCCGAGGAACCATTCCCCTGCCCCCATTCTTTGAGGTCGGAATACGAGCAGGGGTGTGGTTAAGAAAGTGTGTTTTGCTACCGTTAAGCTCCGATCTCTCGAGTGGTACCGATCGGTAAAATTTGGGGTCTTGGCCCATGGACCAATATGTCAGATTGATTCTAAGAAATATGATCGATATATTTGTCTTTTACTTGTTTTATTCCAAGATAAAAACCATAACACCTATTTATGCATATCAACGGATTCGCCTCATCAGCATACCAAATTTGTTACATTCATTAGGCTACAGTTTGGGATGAACAAGACCAGAACATCTTGCCCAGTTCAGAGAAATGACGCGAAATATTACACATCCCCAAAATCCATAATTATACAAAAATAATCGTAACTTTTCTATTTCCCCATCAAAATGAGCCATTATGTGTCATATCACAGGCATATGTGTCATATTACAGGCATTTAATGTGGTATGATTGTGGATAAAACGCAGTGTTTTTCTGAGCTGTATCTCCGAAATTGTGAGTTATCGAATAGAATTTATTTTTTATTTTTTTATCCCCCCCCAAAAAAACAACACCACAAAGTCGTGGAATGACACCTCAATCAATGCACCTGCATATAATATAATCCATCTATCGCTCGCTATAAACAGAATCGGAATAACTGGTGTACTGTCAGAGTAATGACATCAAATTCAGAAGACACATTTCCAGCCTCTTCAAAATACCAGAGAACTGCAATTTATATTTCAAGGGCCATGTCGGTTCAAGATTGCTTTTGAATCCAAATTTGGCTGTGAATATTCAAATCAAAATATTTTATTGCTTTTTCGTCCATACTTCCAGAAGAAGAGTAGCAGCTTATGTATCACTCACAAGCAGTAACTCTCAGCAACGATTACCGACCAGACGCATGTGAGGACACCAAGCCTAACCATGGAGTTAAATATAGAAGGAGAAACAACTCCGCCAGATCAAAGTGTTCAATGTACGATTCCGCTACAGCAGGGATTCGTCGGATTAGCCTGTGTGTACTTATTTTTTTTATTATTTATTAAACATCGATCACAACAGGCGCAAAGTACCTAATTACAGTGACGATAACAATTAAGAAATATTCAACAATATATACATGGTGTACTTCGGGGATTAAAGCAGGTTCGGTCATGTTCGGCAGTTGTCGGATTCCCGCGCATGCGCCCCATCGACGTCATCAAAGCTATTATAAGTTGAGTGTATTGGAAATGTGAATTGGTACTTGGCCGCTCGCTGTGCACGCCGCCGGGGAGTGTTCAGTTTGACCATGGAGGGAAAGAGAGACCATTTTGATTCAACAGTGATAGGCACATCACTTACATCGTTTCTATTATAAGTTATATTAGGAATTTAAATTTTTCCATGAATAGAACAAATCTTCAATACTTCGGCGGTACGACACGATCATTGCACGAGTACGACCGTACGTAATTCATCAAGCTTGACACTTGCTGAAAACATGTTTTATATGATGAGGTTATATCAAACGCTCACCGTATACAATATAGAGGCCATATTCATTTGTGATAGATACAGGATGTGTTTATTATGCATCCCGTTTTTGCCTTAATAATTGGGTAGAAATTTATTTTTACTCACCAGGGAACCACCAGTGTGAATTGTACTGTTGCGCTTACCGTCCCTCGTTTTCGTTAACGAGATTGTTTATTTTAGCATAATATGCTTACTTGATCTCAAGCTTTTTAAGTAGTATAACCATGGAGTTAAATAAGTCTTATCTAACTCCATGGTATAACGTAATTAGAATAAAATGAACTGTTGATATTCGTCAGCCTATATAATAGCTTTAATACCGATGCCCGTCAAGAACCCTATCGGGCGAGAAGTGATCTTCAATACACACATACTGAAGATTAATTAGCGATTAGCACGCAGGGGATAAAATGGCCTTGGCTGACTCATTAGTTAAAGGGATACCCCAGTGAGTTTTATTTTGGCCTAAACATGCTTGAAAGTCACAGTTAATACCTCACAGTAATGGAAAAAAATTGCTGATTTTTTTCTGACCATTAACATGCGTAATATGGGATCAAAGTTGGCCATTCTCATAATCTGCATTCTGGCTGATGACGCCACGACAGGAACCGGTTTGACATGTTTGAAGTCAAAATGGCGGATCACAGGCAAAACGAAGGCAGCTCGAGCTCAGATTCAGACAGCGATTATAGCTTCGATAGCTACTCCGATGGAAATATTTTTTACACAGAAAAAGGATCAGATGTGGGAGCAAGCAACTATGTCGAAAACAATACAGGAACAGGAATTGTACTTTATCAATTCGAGCCTGTTGACGAGTCGACGTCGGACACCGACATGCAATTTGAGATGAACTAGACTAGACATGTATTTCAACCGAATTTTTATTATCGTACATGTCATATGTTATTATATGAATATCTATATATAAATAAAATAACCAAGAAAAAATGGAATACAGTGAATAAATATCAGTACTGAACAATTATGATACAAAATGAACGCAAACCATTGATAAAACTCTATAAAAATGGACACGTACACGATTCAGTTTAGTATTTGTGCAAGAGAAGTTATTTTAATTGCACATACTCTGGACAATTTTATTGTCGATCTCGTATTTCTTGTACACAATTACAATATTTCAAACAGACATACCAATAAATTGAAAATTTCAACATGTCAAACTCGCTCATGAATCCGCTTCGGTTTTCTGCTCCCGAGTGGAACACCGACGAATTCGCTGAGGCGAGGAGAGCGTGGTCAGCCCGGAGACGGCAGCCGTCGAGGCGGGCATATAGGCCGGCCCTGTTCCGTGCCCGTCATCAACGGCCGAAGGCGAAGTCGTGAGTCCAGGCCGAATCGAATTTGGAGCATTTTCATTCTCCTTATTTCCTCTGCCTCTTCTATTCAGTGGCTTGATGGTTGGTATGGCTGTGACTTTTAACTTTGAAACGTATCCAAGCTCGATAGCGACGCTGCTCAGCTCTTAAAATGCGGCCTCCTGATCAAAGTGTGCAGAGCAGATTGTTGTGTACTTCAGCGGGGCCGGTCGTCCATGCTCTCGTAGTGTTCACAAACTTCTTCCAAGTTGTACCTATATTCTCGTCTTTGGGCCACTGGTGGAGACTTACACCACAAACTGTAGTGTCACTACACCCTCCCACGACACACCGTCGTGGCATTTTGAATAAAAAAGCTTTCTAGATGACTTAAAATTGACAAATTTGGAGAGGCGTAAAATGGCGATATGTAGGCTAAGAGATGCAGAAATCAAGACGGCCGCTCGACTTGTTTCTGCCGTGACGTCACTGCTGAAGTTGTCTGAACAGCGCTTGCCGGTTTTCAAACAGCCATAACTCGACAACCGAGTGGAATATTTTAATGAAACTAGTACCAAAGTTTACAGATTTTTTTTCTTATTTCTTTTAAATTTTTGACATGTGATCTCTAGGGTATCCCTTTAATAGCTTTGAGGCAGCGTAAAAGCGAAAAAAAAATCTAGTGTTTATAATATTGCATTTTATCCAAATTCAGGCTTCCTGTCCCTAAAATGGTAAAGACTGATATGTACTCTTTTATTTGATCTTGAACGCAAGCACAAAATGTGTCATTTTGAAATGCGGAAATTCTGTTAATTCAGCAGTGAAACTGATGTATTTTCTGTTTGTGGCAAAATTGCCCATGTATTTTAAATGGGATTTTCGAGAATTTTTCTATCATTTATTTTATTCGCTAGTTCAACCGGTCCCTCATGAGTTATTCGTTTCCACATTCGCTGTACTTATACCAAGTTTCCTGCAAATTTTTGTCTTGTTGAGAAATGCGGAAATTGTAGAAAAACGATAAAATACACAAAACGACAGTATAATTCCTGTAACTAAGCTATGAATGGTCATATTCTGATCAATGAAATATGCTCATATTCAGTATGATTTCAAATTGCCTAATATTTGTGTTGCGCATAATTAATGCATCGTTATTTTTACGTGGAGCTACTGCGCATTTTTAATTTAACTCCTGTTGATGTTTTTCTGCGGCGAATAAGAACCAACGACTCGGTCGGCGGAATCATACATTGCACATCAAACGGACAGATCGTGACAGCCATTCAGAATACAATAGCTCTGCGGGCGACCTCACGGGTCAGCGACCCGCGGCTGGCGGAGTTGTTTCTCCTTCTATATTTAACTCCATGTCCTAACATACCAAATATGGTAAAACGCGATGATTTTAACTGGAAATAATCTCAGAAGTCTAGACAATTCTATCACCCCAGTTCTATTACCCCCAGGATGTTATATCTGTCTATCCAGAAATACGATATCTAACATTCTCATGTTATCCGAACACGTTTTACTGGCATAATACACATGGTCTACTGCAGCGAGACTACAAGCTCAATCCATAATAATGAATTTTCATCGGTAGAACAGATTAAAATCGCCCACAATAATACATGTTGAGAATATAGTTTTTCTCTATAAAATAACCTCAGGCACTGTGTGATTCGCAGAAGACTCATGCTTGGCTCATTGTTGTTCACCACTACCTTCCCTCGCTTCAACACCCGAATGAAGAATTATAGACAAATATGAACAGATATTCTCCAGATTGAGGTCTTGTCGGCATCATTGAAAATTGTTGACCGCTTCTCTCTTGCAGGAAACTAGCCTATGTTTATGTATACTATGATTATCTTTTTTGAATTTGGTACTAATACTGTTACATGAGCAGTGTGACTAACGTCACAGGACCTACGAAGTACAGTAGGCATTAGGACTCGAACGCGAACTGAACTCTTGGAAATCCCCACCCCCAGTTGAAATCCTGCCTATATTAAGATGGGCACCGCCCAAGTCAGAATCGCCAGTGATTTTCATCAAAAATCACCAGAAATTTTCATCAAAAGTAGGTCAGCTCAGAACTTGTTGGTAACAGTCTCCTAATGCGCCTTCATTCCAAAATAAATAACGATCGCCGATTTAATTTTACAATTTTTTAATTAAAGGAAACAGATTGAATAATTAAGGTTCAGTAGATTTCAGCTTTACGTGTGAAAATACATTTACATATCTTTAATGGTTTTCAGTGCCCTTGTCCGTGATCAAAACAACTTTTTGAATCGCATTATTTTCCCAACAATACAACAAATTCTTATATATAGTACTATAGTAGAAAGGTAGCATTTATGTAGTTTACGGTAATTCAACTCAAGACCAACACCTTCTCTGCACAAGATAATAATGATTCGATGTCATTCTCCTGAGCATAACCGGTACAAAGACGAATAAATAGCGTCTCTACATCACGTTGTTATCTAGATATATGAGACAACACATTTTGGGTATCGGCAATCTGATGAATGTACTATTCCGGTTTTCTTGTTTCACATTATATTCTGTGGCGGTTGATCGGTGATTTTCTTCATTGATAAACCTTAAACCACCTCAGCTTCGTTGTGTGAATCGGAATTGCATTGCTGTGACACACCAGCACACTCCGTGGCAGTGATTCTGTATCCCCTAATCAAGGAATCAAAATGGATCAAGATTTGAAATGAACAAGAGAAATTTAGACATATTTTGTTTACACATGTAATTTTTTGTTCAAATTATATCCAAGTGTGATATATAGTCAAATTCAAGAGGTACAAAAAAAACTCCCAAAGTATGTCCTCATATTTTCACATCCATGCCAAGAAATACTGCATTGAAAAGGGTCCATTTAGCCTACCCTGTTTTATCGCTCTAATCAGCAAATGACGGGGTCATATTTCTGCTGTCAAAATTGTATTTCCCTCCAAAGTCTTAACCCTTGAATCCAAGTCACACACTCTCTGATGCAAAGTAATGATTGTCCTAACTATCCGATTAGCACATTATGAACATGTCTTTGGTCATAGTGTACATATCATAACTCACATCAATGTTTTCTGCTATATTATTTCAGTGATATGGTTTAACAATTTAAGTTATGGAAGCAGCGCTGATTGTTTGAGGGTATATGCAGTAGCTAGGATTAACCTCAGTAATAGGGCCATGTGGCATACAGTGGGACAGGGTATTTTTAGCTGTGGGTAATTTGACCTGAATTTGAGGCCTGATGTGGCCAATGTGAAATAGGATACACGTTAAAGGCTACAGTTCACACATATCTATAACAATATACCGAAGTGTTAATTATCAATCTAATTTTAATCAGAATTATTTCAGATCAGAACTTGCTGTTAACAATGCCCTAATGCACGTTCATGCCAAAAATCAAGGTTCTAATGTCAACGGTTCTCCTTATTTTGCCGACGAAAGGATTCGGATGGACTGACTCACTGACTCATTACCGGACAATTTGCGATCTGTAGCCTACTTCGTAGGAATATGGATATGGAATAGGTCTTTGGATTATGGACGCGGATATTCTTTAATGGACGACGGCTGAATTATGAATGACGGACTAGACGCTTGTATTTCCCTTTAGCTCGAGTTTTCTGTATGGTGTCACTGAAATCCATAAACAATCGTCCATCACACTGGAACGGTGATAGACCAAACTGGAGCTAAGTTTGCTCTTGCATTATTTTTATTTCCAATGGTTCCTTCCCGTGTTGTGAAGCTACTGAAGGTGACTGTGAAGTATACGCTACTATTGTCCCAATGTCCTTGCGGGGAAATAGCATGCATCTGTTATCTTCTTTAGTACAGTAAGTGTGGGACATTGGTTCATTGGCAAATTGAGATAATAGTGATCATCTTAAGTTCCTTGAAAAATCTGCAGCATAAAATCTTGTTTCGTTAATTTTTTTCGATGTGTTCCGAACAATATCGAAACAGTGTAGTCTGGACATGTTATATGTTAGTATTCAATATTCAAACTTCCAATATTCGAATTATATTTCGAGGGTACTCCACAGTTTCAGAGGAGTGAACGAGCATTATTTACCCCCTCTGAGTGTGCGCAATTTTTACTCTACCAGCAAATTTATTCAACAATCGTATGTATCAGAGGAAAGTGTGAGAATGAATTGTCTTCAAGCACATATCCATGAAGCCAGTGTGACCTCCTTATGGTAGCCAGTTTAATTACATCTGATGAGTTGTAAATATATGTAGTATTCATGATTTCAACTCAAGTAATTATTGCTAAAAATTTCCGCTCGTAGTCCCCAATGACGAGCTAGTCAATGAAAGCATAATTCATTCATACATAATTTGAAGATTTTCAGATACATGTAGGAAAAGGTATTATTTAGCATCTAGGATGTCGCCGTTAATTGTCCATGTTCATTTTGGCTGTCCAACTGAGTCCACATAATCAACATTGATTTGTTCTTAACAACTACGCGCCTAAAGTATGCTCAGAACTGATATATCCCCTCCCCTCCTCCCCCAACCAAATAATATGTTTGTTCCAACGGGCGGTGGGACATTTATCGCCGACCTACTAAATTTCATATAGGTAGGTCAATTCTGTACCTTTATTTTGCAGTTACTCATCTGTGAACTTTTCATATACATACGTTTTTACACTTTCTGGAAAGGGCGACTGAGCATGATTTAATCTCGCTCTCAACAATATTTCAGTTATATTGAATCCGTTTGGATCCTATTTCTCTTCACACCCGGGACCCCATGTGTGGGGTCATATTACTTTTTCCACCCGAAAATCCCACGGGTGACCCACTTAGTCACCTCTTACGACAAGCTGTCTGAGGAGCCGAGGCCGTAATTCTTTCCATGACCTGGGGTGTGCACAACCAAACCCACGTCAATTACATGACCGTTCTTTCGTGAAAGACATGGCGATGAGAGAGAATGATGATATTTTTAACAGAAACAAAATAACCTGTGGCAAGAAATACATGTAGGTCATTGAATTCACCACCAACCCTCCAAGCTTCTTGAGATTGTTCGCATTTTCTGCGATACTACATGTGCAACAGATATTGCGATGTTGTTTACTGTATATGATAGCCTGAAGGTTGGCACAAATTATCATATGCTTACGAAGCGATTCAGTTGATTTAACATTGCGATTTTCTTTCCTCGAATGGGAAAGAGGATAAATCTAATATTTTGCCTGTATCTTGCATTTAGCCAGACAAACAGCTTGGACATTCTTTCACAAACAGAACACAAAACATACCTATAATTTGGGACATCATTTGTTCATTTTGATAGAAATAAAATATGTTTTGGCAAAGATGAAGACTTTTTAAAATTTTGAGGTGGGATAAAATATGAGTCATGGGTCCAACATTAGACCAAATAGACCGATCTTGTTTACTGCAAACGGCAGCTTGATTGTTGGCTCGGGTTATAGTATAGAGGCAAGGGAAGCAAGATTAGATCATATCGAACACCCATCAACTGAGACACGAACAAACTGACAAGTGATTTGGTAAATAATGATTTTTGGGCAGTGCCTAAAATTTTAGGTCAGTTTTCTGACCCTGTACCTCAAGTTCCTGTCAAAAGCAATAAAGCATTAATTATCTCAACTGCATACAAGGGATATCATTCATGGGATGTTTCTTTATTTATAGTTTCTTGAATTTCTCATTAAAAATATCTATGTGAAATTGCGAACACAACATATCAACAGCATATAGGTATTATAATGGGTACTAATTGTGCACCCCTGTTGGCTGACCTATATCCGTTCTCTTATGAATATGATGCTTTATTCGTGCGCTATTAAAAACCGATCAATTCAAAGCCCGTTCCTTCTCATTCACCAAACGATATATAGACGATCTTCTCGCTGTGGATAATCGCTATATAAATGACGCAGTGAAGGATATTTATCCACCTTCACTGGATTTGAAGGAAACTACAGATAGCCCTACAGGCACATCTTATTTAGATCTCTATCTCTATAAAAATGAAGCGGGCATTCTCTCTCGTCGACTTTATGACAAAAGAGATGATTACAATTTCGACATCGTAAACTATCCCTTTTTGGATAGTAATATTCCAGTGGAACCTGCATATGGCGTATACATATCTCGCTTAGTAGCATTTGCTAGATCCTGTGTTAAATGTGATGATTTTAACCAACGTCACAAAACATTGTTGCAGAAACTTATAAAACAGGGCTATTCCACAAAGCGCCTCCACTCAAAGTTTCTCAAATTTGGCGATACATATCGCATGCTGATAGCAAAATACGAACGTAGCGTGCAAGATCTATGGCGCTACGTTTCGTAACTTGTGTCTAATTCCGCTTAACCCGGGGCTAGGGGCCGTATGAACCCATGTACTTCAAGATCCTCATGGTACTCATATGAACAGTCACAATCAAAGCGTGACTGAGATACATCATTCTTTAGATGACGACTTTACAACGAATATTATGGATTAAGAATACTGATCAGCGATACGGATTTGATATTTTTGGAACATCATGATGTCTTGCCGGCATCATTGAAAACTGTTGACCGCTTCTCTCTTGCAGGAAACAAGCCTATGTTTATGTATACTATGATTGTCTTTTTGAATTTGGTGCTAATACTGTTATATGGAAATGGAATAGGTCTTTGGATTATGGACGCGGATATTCTCTAATGGACGACGGCTGGATTATGAATGACGGACTAGACGCTTGTAATCTCAAATTTGGCGATACATATCGCATGCTGATAGCAAAATACGAGCGTAGCGTGCAAGATCTATGGCGTTATATTTCGTAACTTGTGTCTAATAACGCTTAACTCGGGGCTAGGGGCCGTATGAACCCATGTACTTCAGGCTCCTCATGGTGATCATATGAACAGTCCCAATCAAAGCGTGACTGAGATACATCATTCTCTAGATGACGACTTTACAATGAATATCATATGGATTAAGAATACTGATCAGCGATACGGATTTGATATTTTTGAAACATCATGACTTGCCGGCATCGTTGAAAACTGTTGACCACTTCTCTCTCGCAGGAAGTTAGCCTATGTTTATGTATACTATGATTGTCTTTTTGAAATTGGTGCTAATGCTGTTATATGGAATATGGAAAAGGTCTTTGGATTATGGACGCGGATATTTTTTATTGGACGACGGCTGAATTATGAATGACGGATCAGACGCTTGTTATCCAATCCTGTTTCCTGCAAACGGTAACGGATAGATGGAACAAATTATGATGTGATGGAGAAGTGATTCAGTGGATCAGTTAAAATATTGTGTTCTGTTTTCCTGGCACGGGAAAAGCAAAAAAAGAAAAAAATGACTATTTTGTGTAATACCCAGTTATTTGACTCAGATATACAGCTGGTGCAGCCCTTGCATTTTTTCCACAATGAATCATACCCCATAATACCTGTAATATGATACATAATTTAGTCATTTGGAAGAAGCAATGGAAAGTAATGAAATCTGTGTAAAATTAAGACTTTTTTTTCAATTTTTGGGGGGTGGGATAACAATTCAAGTATTTTTTTCTAACAATAAGATATTCCGGCCTTGTTTTTGGCGCACGGTAGAAATATGAATGGCGCCAATTTTGGTATGCTAATAAAGCGATTCGGTTAATAAGTTCTATAATTGTAATGTTTTTGCTGTAATGCAAAAAAGAAAACTGAAAAACAAATATTTTGTATTTAACGAATTTATAGAAAGCGCGGATAAACACTACCTTTTCTCATAATCTTACCACCCATAATACATGTACAATGATGCTTAATTTGCTCATTTTGAAGAAGAAATAGGGAAGTAACGGATATCTTTGTCTAATTATTTGTTTGGTTTTTGTTGCAATTTTAGGGGGTTGGGTAACATTTTAAGTATTTTTTTACAACAATAAATCAGATATTCCGGCCTTGTTTATAGGACACGGTAGCACGATGAATGTCGCAAAGCTAAGTATGCTGATGAAGCGATTTGAATAGAAATCCAACAATTACAATGTTTTGCTGTGTTGCAAAAAAAGTAAAAAAAAAACAAATATTTTGCACACTGTCTCCTTTGATGGAGTTAAATAGAAACAGAGGATAACCGTCAGCTTTTCCCATAATCTTACCACACATAACATCTGTATAATGATGGATAATTTGCGCATTTCGAAGGAGAAATAGAAAAGTAACGGATACCTTTGTAAAATAAATTTTCAATTTTTGGGGTGGGTAACATTTTAAAGTACTTTTTCGAACAACCAATCAGATACTTCGACCTTGTTTATAGCATACGGTAGCACGATGAATGGCGTAAATTTTGGTGTGCGGATGGAGCGATTCAGCTGATAATTTTAATAATTGTAATGTGATGCAAAAAAGTAAAAAGCAAATATTTTGCTTAATTTCAAGTTTCTTTCTTTCATGGAGTATAATAGAAAGCGCGTATAACCGCAATAATTTTCCACAATCTATTCACATCTGATACCTGTAATTTGATATACAATTAGTCTATTTTGATGGCAAAATAGAAAAGTTGAAATGCTTTCGTGAAATTGAGGGTTTGTTAGCGAAGTTCTGCATTTTACCCCCAGAAATTGAACACACACTTGCAAGCTTACAATCGGTCAGAATAAGTGCGCATTGGACCCTCTAGAAAAGGTTGCTGGTATGCAGGAACTTGGGTTCATGAAAACCTAAACTTAGACACTTCTTCACTTTTGGCGTGTAAATGTTAAATACTGACCAGAGTACACACAGAAAAATAATGGTTACCGTACAAATATTGGTAGGAGCGATCCTTTCTTATCCAAATAACTGATAATAAATTTAACGCCATTTTCGTCCCAAGCTATGGGGCATATTACAAGTGAGTGGGTCTGACCATATCTCAAACATGGAGGTGTTTTAATAGTCTACCTCCTGTGACCGCCAGATCGCCTGTGAAAGATACTGAAATAAAAACATTTATTGAATTCAAATTGCATCAGTTTTTATTCTCTAATCTTCGATGTCAAACTCGGGCGTGAAACGAACAATAACCAGCTATTATATACAACAGGCTGCTTCTCCTGTTAACAATGACTTACGATCATTTCAGGCAAATATAGCTTCGGTACATCGTATTCCCTGAGGCGAGTCAATTATCAGGCCAAAATTTAAAAGTGGTTTGTCTGGGGTAACATAACCTTACCACAAAACATGGGTCGGTAGGTAAATTTTTATTTTTATTTTTATTTTTAAATATACATTTTTTTCGTTTTAACGTTTTCGTGATCACGTACCTGGTGACAATATTGCCACATGAGAGTGGAGACACCGTAGTGCCAAACAGAGAGAATATTACCACTTGTATATGGATCCTGCTTTACAAACATGTAGTTTCCTGGTGTATAGATATAACTGCAATATAAGACAATTTCAGAAATACCCTAAATTTCTTAGATGAATAAAAATAACAAAAATAAATAACAGTGGGCTATACCAATAACAAAGTTTTGGATGGGTATATTTTTGTTGGGTATAGTTACGGTTACCCCAAACAAACAATATTTTAATTTTGGCATCACAGAGTAAAAATTGTTCATGTAACAATGCTGTGTTCAATTTCAGGCAAACTAATCTCTCTGATTCACACTAACTTTGTATATTTATATTCAGATGTTAACCAAAATGATATTTTTTTAGGTTCATGTATATAACCTATAGCATAATCTTAGATACAAAATTGTCACTGTAGGTTCTCTATTTCTAGTTAATAAGCAGGAGTATTTTTTATTTTTTATATTTTTTATTCTTTTCTTTATCATATCTGCCTGCATCTACATGTCTCTCTATAGTACTAATTATTCGAGAAATGTGTACTGCGTCTGCCGAAGTCAGGACGTCTGAAGATTCCACTTGCAAAGGAATACTGAGAAAATAGCGCGAAGGAATATATACGTTTTGTCCTGTCATAGAGCTACATGCTCTTCACAAAATCTTCACCGTCGAAAGTTTCTTTTTACACCAAATACATACATGCTCTCCACAAAATCTTCACCGTCGACAGTTTCTTTTTACACCAAATACATGCACACTTGCTTAAGGGACTAAACCGGTAACGTGTTGTTCTAGCGTTTTGCTGTCACAAAACATTGAATATATTGAAATAAACAAATCATGGCAATCTGAAACTTCATATACTTTTGTTATTCAGGCTGTCGGCATGTTTAAAAGCATTTCAGAATTTTGTCAATTTTTGGCACACATAATCCCATTTTTGACAACCAAAATTCTACAAATGAGGTTTATTTACAGTGAGTTAAAATGGACTCTCATTATCAACCTTTAAAAATAATTTTCAAGGTATCAAGTTCCGCAAACAAATGATTGATCCTGTCATTTTACCACATCCCACGTCCTCATAGTTAATAATTAAATGTTTTGCCAAAACTGGATATTTGAATATAATTTTTTTGAGGAATTTGTTTGTCAAAGTAGGATCTTGTGTACCAAAGTTCAAAGTTCATAAAAACGACTTGTATTCAAATATTGATTAGTTGTGTTTATTACTACATCAAAACAGCCTGAATCTGTGAAGTTTCAACTTGCGCTATGATTTGTTAATTGCGAGACATTCAAACCTTTTCTAGTAAATAAGCAACAACAACACAACAACTATACATGATAGGTACGCAATTGCCCTAAAATTGATACTTTCCCACGCTAACCGTGCGTAAAATAAACATTGAGCACTCAAGTTTGAGTGAACAGATACATTTCACTCAAACTTGAGTGGAACAGTTCACTCAAGTTTTTTTAGAGAGTACAGAACGATCAGGATACATCACTAGGTCATTCAATTTCATAGACGTCAAAGCACGGCGACACGGTCAAGTTTTATGGAATTTGTATAAAACTTTTCCAAAGAAAATAACGATAAGCAGTTTTGCCCGAATTTAATATGGGATGAGATGGGTTAAATATCTCAATTTTATAATAAAAATGTAACCAATCGGGCAGTCTTGTACACAGAGTCAATGTTTTCATATATTATTCCTTCATGTTCTACGCACCTTCGTCAGTTTACAGAGAAAGTCTTTAAAGTGTTTAAAGAGCCTACTTTTTATGGAAATGGTATAAAACTTTTCCAAAGAAAATAACGATAAGCAATTTTGCCCGAATTTAATATGGGATGAAATGGGTTAAATATATAAATTTTATAATAAAAATGTAACCAATCGGGCAGTCTTGTATACAGAGCCAATGTTTCCACATATTATTCCTTGATGTTCTTTCTACAACACGAGGGTACGCACCTTCGTCATTTTACAGAGAAGGTCTTTAAAGTGCTTTATTTCATATCTAATGTTAAGTAAATGGGCACGGCGATGTGCACAGGAATGGTGCGTATGTCGAGTCAGTGGATTGTTACAGATGTGTTTTTTTTACACTATTAAACAGGTTAAGGCAATCCCGCTGTCCAAAATGGAGGTAAAAATGGTTGTTTTTGAGTAGACGAATGAGAGCGTAATTAATTCAATTACGATTTGATACGAAATGATATAATTATACTTACCGAAGTCTCGTGGAAGATTACTGAAAGCTTCACTTAGCCTTTGATCTCTATCTTCGATTCCAGTGTTGAAAGGGCATTCCACGATGCGACCGAACGAATTGTTTATGTCTCACCTACGAGTGCGATATTCGTCACAAACTACCCATATTAAATCTAAATGAAAACAAGTCATGTAGAACACAATTATCACATACACTTATGTAAGACCTTAGGCAATTTATTTCAAAACACCGTGTCGCTCGTGTTAATCTTTTGACATCCACATACATATCTTTACAATCGGCCAACATTCTGAATATAACAACAAATGTAACTGTGCCAATTATAAAATCTAGCCCCAAAACATACAAGTATAGTCATGCTTCAACTGCTAACACGGCTACGCGCATCTTGTATCCTGACGAACCATAAATACATGTAGCTCTGAATAATGTTTTTCTCAAAGATCTGGAATTAAATCAATTTCCCCAACAGATAGCTGAATTTAGTTTTAATTTTGGTTGAAACGTGCGCGATCCGCAAAATATTTTTTGGAATCAGGTGTAATTTGAAATTTTTTATTCGAAGTAATGTAACAGCCTGTATAAAATCAAATAACCGTGTAACATGAGACAAGAAGGGCCCACACATCAAAATATTGATCACGTAGCTGATAATTCCACGGAGAAGCGGCGTTCGCATAATATAGTTAACATCCTGTATTGTATCTCCAGAATCCATTGAGCACCGAGTCATACAGATAAATTACGTATCAATTATCGGAATTGGGGGATCAGAAATTTGAATTGCATCAAAATTGGTGTAACCAGTGATTTCTTTCTTATTTATATAAGGAGTGTCGATAAGCATGAAGAATCATGTGAAGTTAACCGATTATTAATGGGAAGTCATATTAGGCCAAAACGTTCCTGTTGAAAAATTATGATGGCTAGGCGAACGATGCGAGGCACGATTAGTTTATGTACCGAGTCATGTGATGAATTATACACACTCCGATGAGGGGAATTACATTCATATAATCTTTGCATAATTAAACACTTGCCGGGAGGCTGGGAATTCTAATTCTTACCGTATCCCTGATACATGTAGGACCTCTCGCTATTTTTCTAGCCATAGACACGTTCAGGTATACGGGGTTGTGTCAGTTTGAATCACAGGCCCGCAAAGCAAGAGTTTTGGCGGTTGTGGACGGCGGTATTACCGGGAAGTGTCAAAATATGGGGTCTATATATATAACCCCATGCTTTATATAAAACCACAGCATGGGGTTATATATAGAGACCCCATATTTCGACATTTCACCGAAATACCACCGTCCACACCCCCCAAAACTATTCTTTTGCGGGCCTGTGGTTTGAATATTGATGTCATGGCACAGGGTCCACCTGTATGGATCCCTCAGGCTTTCTCGTTTTTGTCCCCCGCCGCAACGCGGCCGGGGACTTTAAAATGGTTCTTGCTTCTATGTGTCCGTGCATGCACGGACATGTCCGTGCAAATACTTCGTAAGCAATAACTTCTAAATGCTTTGTCGGATTTCTCTGAAATTTGGCATCTGCATTCTTTGCGACAAGACGTCTCTTGGTATTACGTTTCAGCAAGATCCGCCTGTAGGTGGCGCCACTGGGTCTTGCTTCTGTAATGTCCGTGCATGCACGGACATGTCCGTGCAAATACTTCGTAAGCAATAACTTCTAAATGCTTTGTCGGATTCCTCCGAAATTTGGCATCTGCATTCTTTGCGACAAGACGTCTCTTGGTATTACGTTTCAGCAAGATCCGCCTGTAGGTGGCGCCACTGGGTCTTGTTCCAATCTTTAATGCAGTGCATGTCCGTGCAAATACTTCGTAAGCGATAACTCCTAAATGCTTTGTCGGATTCCTCCGAAATTTGGCATCTGCATTCTTTGCGACAAGACGTCTGTTGGTATTACGTTTCAGCAAGATCCGCCTGTAGGTGGCGCCACTGGGTCTTGTTCCAATCTTTAGTGCATGTCCGTGGATGTTCGTGCAAATGCTTCATAAGCGATAACTCCTAAATGCTTTGTCGGACTGCTCCGAAATTTGGCATCTGCATTCTTTGCGACAAGACGTCTGTTGGTATTACGTTTCAGCAAGATCCGCCTGTAGGTGGCGCCACTGGGTCTTGTTCCAATATTTAGTGCATGTCCGTGGATGTTCGTGCAAATACTGCGTAAGCGATAACTCCTAAATACTTTGTCGGATTCCTCCGAAATTTGGCATCTGCATTCTTTGCGACAAGACGTCGCTGGTATTACGTTTCAGCAAGATCCGCCTGTAGGTGGCGCCACTGGGTCTTGTTCCAATCTTTAATGCATGTCCGTTCATGTTTGTTAAAATCCTTCGCGAGCGATAACTTTCGAACAATTTGTCGGATTTCTTCGAAATTTGGTTTCAAATGCATTCCCTGCGACAAAACACCGTTGGTGATGCGTTTCAGAAAATCCACCCGGAGGTGGCGCCACTAGAGTTCATTCCATTATTCCATGCTGCAAGTGATAACTTAGAAACACTTGGTCGAATTTCTTTGAAATATCCTACATATGTACCTTTCTGGGTAACATGAGAAACGTTGCGGCTCATCGGATTCTTCTCAAATTTGGCATGCATTTACCATGCCAGGAGCTGTTGCTTGGGATTGCCTTTCGCTCACTTGCACTCACAGGTGGCGCCACCTGGTGGCAACATCACAAATTCGTTTCCGGGTAAACTTGAGAACTGACCATCGGATTCTTCTCAAATTTTGTATGAATGTACCGTGACATAAGATGTCGCTTGATAATGCATTTCACTGACTTGCGCCTAGAGGTGGCGTCACCTGGTGTCAAAATCTAAATTTGGTTTCTGGGCAATAACTTGAGGACCCTCATCGGATTCTTCTCAAATTTGGTATGCAGATGTCCCCACGATACCATGTTCCTTGGGATTGTATTTTTCCCGCTTCTGCCTACAGGTGGTGTCTCCTGGTGGAAAAATTTGTTTCCGGGCAATAATTTGGCAACTGCTCATCAGATTATTCTCAAATTTTGTATTCATATGTGACCCGCCCCAAATAACATGAACACCGGTGGGCATCTAGTACCGGCAATAACTTGAGGACCCCTCTTCAGAGTCTCAAAGTTCATATGCCGATACCATGACATGAGATGTCATTTGGGATTGTGTTTTGCCTGCTTGCACCTACAGGTGGTGACTCCTTGTGGCAAAGTCTAAAGTTGGTTTCTGGGCAATAGGTTGAGGATGCCTTCATATTCTTGTCAAATTTAGTTTGCAGATAATATGCCATGAGTTGTCTCTTGGGGTTGCATTTCGGTTACATAATTTTCATGCTACATGGTAAAGAAAATATATTACAGTAGCAATCAACATTCAGTCAGCCATTCGGAGTTGATCTCAAAACCTGGGAAGGTGGAAAGACCCCTCTGCTTCTTACGCCTGTGAAGTAGCTGTTGCCATCCTCATGAATATCTTCTGAAACCGATAGCGCTTATAAATATTGCTGCCATTTTGGCGGGGGACCTAGCATCCTCTGGCTGCTTGTGCAATCTGGTTTTGTCCACAACAGTCAATCAATCACTTTATTGACTTAGGCATGTCTGCCTATCATCAAATACAACAGATATATTACTGTAAACAATTTGACAACACAAACAGGCACATTTCTTCCAGTAATAATATAATGATAGCTGTTAGTGAGGACTAAGAAATATATCTTTAATTTGATACATTTCGTAATCTGTGGGCTTCATAAATATACTTAGCTAACTTTCTTAACACTTTCTGAGTTGTAGAACTTAACAAAATAATAACTTTATGCATACTAGGCTTATTCCAAAAATATTTACTAATGAATTTTGCTCTTAAATCTGAATAGAATGGACAAATTAAGAGAAAATGATATTCATTTTCAACATCGTTACTCGTGCATTTTTCGCAAATTCTAAATATTGGGTCTAATCTAGTACTCCCATGCCGACCGGTTTCGATTTTCAAATTGATGTTCGAAGTCTCACTAATGCTGTTTTATGACAAACATTGGTTACTTTTAATAAATAATCTCCGAAACCAAACTGTTCTTTTAAATATCTATATAATGATAATCTAGGTGATTGTAGCGACTCATGCCATTCTGCTAAATATATATCTCTTGCTCTCATTTTAAAATTTTGCAAGAAGAGTTTACAGCTAACTGATGAGCAGGCTCTCACCCATTCTCATGGCATCAGACTGTATACCTCCTACTGTCAGATATTATCCCTTTGATTGCACTCTGGTATACAATCGTGGCACAGTGGGCTTCACAAGAAATCAGCTAAAGATAACGCTATAACGCTTCCTCTGTCGATGAAAAGACTGAGTGCGCATGGGTGCCACGTATTTCCCCCCAGTGCAGTCCGAGGGAATTACATCGACAGTTTAGGAGGTTACAAACTCCGAAATTGGTAGAATGGCTCTCACCCCGATCAACTTGCTTCTGTGGCGCATCGGCTTCTTCATACGTATGCTTATTCATCCAAATCATCATATCGAAGTGGCTTATATGAGCGTTCGCTCTCTTTCAGAGCAAGTGAATAACAATGCTTGTTTGTGTCCATTCGTTTATGGACTATGTACTGCTGAGTCAAAATGTCACAATATCACGTCTGTGCCAAGTAATGACAGACGCGGACACCTGGACAGACAACATTTCACTGGTCGCGTTTTCTGTAGATTTACTCGACCGAATATCAATTCTCTGACAGATCATGGGAAGAACTATTTTCTTCAAAATATTTCAAGCGAGTATTTACAGTGTCATATTTTGCTATGAATTCGGAATAGATTGTGGCACTTGTGTTATTGTTTGGAAAACTTTCGCTCAGAATTAAATATCAACTTAACGTTTCTTTCCTATGTTTTTGCATTGTAAAACTCGACACAACGGAACTTTTGAAAACGCGACGTCGCCTTTTAAAAAACACGACGTCGCGTTTTAAAACGCGACGTCGCGTTTCTTTCCTATCTTTTAACATTGCCAAACAAGACGTGGGTGAAACACGACGTCGCCTTTTGAAAACGCGACGTCGAGTTCCGTTGTGTCGAGTTTTACAATGCAAAAACATAGGAAAGAAACGCGACGTCGCGTTTTAAAAGGCGACGTCGTGTTTTCCAAAAGGCGACGTCGTGTTTTAAAAACGCGACGTCGCGTTTCGAAACACGACGTCGCGTTTCAAAAGGCGACGTCGTGTTTCAAAAGGCGACGTCGCGTTTTGAAAAGGCGACGGAAACTTGGCACAAATAGAACACCATATAAAATACAAGGTCACGGAGCGTGAGCTCTCAATTGTTTGTCGTTCCGGAGACTAGGTAGAAAGTTTGGTGCCGGGATGAGGGGCATTTCTCCCCAATCCCCACCGCCCAGGCCTAAATATTTTCTTACCCCTTGAGCTTGGGAGCTGAAACGATACTATATTCTTGTGTCAAGCTCTACCAGAAACCGTAAAAAAAATCGAGATGGTCGCATTGATGTCATTTAAAAAAAAAAGCCATTTTTTTAAGGTCCATTTTTCGGTCAGATTTTTTGAATTTGTTATTCACGTTTTCTTCTCATAAACTGCATGATAAATTAGCAAATATTATTCCTCGCAGAAATGCAGGTGTTTTGAAGAAAAACGACGAAAACATAATTTTTGTGGTACCACAAACGACCGTCATTTTGAATTCATCTGTGTTCTTCTGTTCAGAGATTATGCAAATAGGCTCAAAGAGACCCCAATATGAGAATCTACAAAGTCGCGGAGCGTGCTCTCATAAGATTTGAAGGCATAGTGGGGTTAAACTTAATGAGATACTCTGTTCCAAAATCTTCAAATACTATGTCAAGGCGATCGCGTATTATGCGACTGTCACCATGGGTCAAATACAGTGAACTCGCTGAAATAATATATTTTCTGTCAAACTTACCACGAGTTGGACTTTTCCAGCTTCCTCATCAATATCAGTACAGCCGACAACCTGGAATATAATAAGCCCGTGTAGGCCCCTGAACCTTTGCAGGCTAGCAAAGCATATTTTGGAGATGTGGGCTATTTATATGATGAAGTTTTAATCTCTGTCAAAATTACCAGGTGTTGAACTAATTTTCTTCGTCAATTTCAGTCTAGGCCTAATCTTGGTTTTTCAGCTAGTCCCACAGTTATATGTATTAAAGGTGGCTCTTGAAGCTTTCATACATTAAAGATATGCACATTCCACCTTTGTGATGAAATACTATTTTTTGTCTGTATTTCCTGGTCTTCTTTAACTGAAGTTAACTGAAGACCGAGATGACTCTTTGTAGGCTTACTATTAACTTGAAAGCATACTTTCTAAACGCCCGTCGTATTTCGTATAATGCGATATCGAGACAGATCGATGCACAAGTCTAGTCCCACTACATGATCAAGATTATCAATGCTTAAGGATGTCCGCTGGTGGTGAATCAAAGTAATTAGCTTTTTGAATAATGCGTTTTGTTGAATTCGTAATTGTGTAATATGAGGGGAAAAAATATATATATAGGTTGGTGTGCATTTTTTAGCTGTAGGCAACGTTAAGCGGACTGACACATGCTCAATTTGATAACCCAGAAAACATAGGGATAGCCCTAGTTTTGAAGCATATTCATGAAAAATTCATATAAATAGTATTTAACTTTTTCTCATATTCTAACTGTTTGCCGATAATCACAATGTCTATCAACAGTTATCAAATTGGATGGATGTTGCTGTGAAAATTCTTGGCTAGAAAGCTTTTAAAGGAAATACCTATCTCTTAACCTAGGAAAGGGAGATAACTCATAGGAAAAACAGGCAAAATGGCTGCCAAAGCCAAAAACCACCAGCGGACATCCTTAAGTCTAGTCCCAACACATACAGACAAAATGGTCGACGTCCAAGTTTATAGTCTCGCTATTTCAATAGGCTGGCGATTGTCGATGTTCAAGTCTAGTCTTCCTTGCATCGATGATGAAGATGACCAATGTCAGCTTGCCGCGATAAGCTATAGATAGTTGCTCCAACTCGAGCACTGCGATGTTTGCGCAAAAGTCGCCGTGTTTGGGTTCTTAGATCATGCGAAGAAGTGATTGTGAGAAACTTTTGCACTAAAAAATAAGCAGATAGATGTTTTTTGAGGGCCTATACGGAGGGAAAGACTGTTTGTCAGTTTTGAATAAGAATCTCCACGACTTGGCATTTTGCCGAAAAATATCGAACCAGGGAGAGTGAATAGCATAGCAACGCCTGACACCAAGCATTAGCCAATTGAATCGCTGCTCTTAACGATCCAATCGCTAGTTCACTTTAATACTCCATTATCCATCCCTCGGGGATAGTTTTGCGATGGCTATTATCATATAAACGTAAAACATCGACCTTCGCGCAAACATCGCCGTTTTTGTGTTGACCGTTGCTCATTATGCCAACCTGTAACCATCTGGGTCATCTATACGCGGTATACTTAACTCATGGATGGCGAAGTGTACGCAAATGCTCATTATGCGTGTCCAGAGCTAGTTCATCGTTATTCCGTTATTCCGGGGAAGGCGGATTTGAAAAACAATGACATCAGTATGAGATAGGCGTGTGGAAGGATGGTTTTAAGCAATCTGATTAAAACCATATCTAAAAAAAAAAAACTAAAACAAAAACAAAAAAAGCTCCCATCTGACATGTCGCTGATGGAGAGCGGTTTTTGTAAATCTGGTTTTAATCAGAATGGGGGTATATCTAATACCCCCAATCTGATTTCATACGAAATTGTCTATTGGCTATTTAAACAATCGCTGGAGGCCGCGTATTACCCATTCTCTGATTCCGCCTGAATAAAACGTTCAACCAGTTAAACAAGATATATAATTACGACAATAACATATATGCTGCTGTCAAATAAAGTTTAGTCGTATTTGCAACATCCTTGTCTATGTTTGTTAACCTCGTGCTCCGGCACTTACTGTTATGGGTATATACAATCAGCCCAGGGGAGACTAGATGTTTGTATGCATGGATGCGGTGTGTCACATAGAATGAGATCAAATATGAATGCCGTTGGGTATCTTGGTCAAACTCCGTAAATTAGCACTGGCACTCGATGGGTAGAAAAGTAGCAAATGAGGTGGAGTATCCGTATCCGTAGCTCCATGGTAATATATCGGAAAAAAAGAAAAGAGCAAAGGTGTTTTCTGTGTATTTACTCTGACCAAACCGTGAAAGTCGTCATACATTTTATTCTTTCGCCCTATTCTTTTCCACACATCAGTTGGGCCACTTCGATTCCATTCACTCATAGCCTACTGATGAGAGAATGAAGAAATAGATAATTGTTTACTGCTGTAAAACAGGTCCGATACACTGCGATGGCACAGGAGGAGTTCAAGATTGACCTCCAAGTCAATGATCCGAATATTTGCTGAAGAAAGTCTGTCCTCTTCTATAAGTTCTGTGATATTGTCTGACATTCTCTGCTCCTGCGTTTCAAGTCTTGTCTTTCGCTCCAGAATTGATACAGCAGAGCAAGGCTTCCGAGCAGAGAGACGTAGATAGCTAAATATAACCAGAAATGCAGCATATCTTCTGAAATGTACAAAGTAAGCAGATTGTCATTCAAATAGACAACCATTAGGCCTAAGGGATAGTGAAGCGAGTGTTATTGTAGTTACAAAATATGTTGAAAAATGCTGGAATGCATGCAGTGCAATTAGTTACTGGGCTTGTGAATGTGAAGACAGAGAGTGCAAGCATGCAACAAAACAATAAAGCTCCACTGGGCTTCGTCATTTAGTCAATCTAGATTATGCATATGGAAGATGTTTAATTTCTACAAATCCAGAAAAAGAAAGATTACTATAGTAATATTGGCAAAAGACGATTCATTTTAGCCATACGGTTGACAAAGAACTTTGAAAAAAATTGTCTTTATGTGCGTCTACTATTAAACAAAGATACATTTGAAAAATTATTTAAAATTAACCTGGTAACATTACTTTTTCTCTATTTCGCAGAAGCATCTTCCATATTATCTATACTATTAAAACAGCCAGCCTGAAATGTCCGTGTGTATGTCTGTCTGTCACAGATAGGGTCCGTTGACACCCTTGTAATTTGTTTAGAGTCACCAAACTTGCTTCACATATACTACGAGACAAAACCTAAATGATTCTACCGTTATATACATAGCAGTGTGACTAAAGTCACAGGACCGACGAAGTAGGGTAGGCATCAGGACTCCGACGCGAACTGAACTCTTGAAAATCCTCCATCACCCCAAGTTGAAATCCTGCCAATATTAAGATGGGCACTGCCCAAGTCAGAATCACCAGTGAGTTTCATGAAAAATCACCAGAAATTTTCATCAAAAAGTCGGTCAGCTAGTAACAGTCCCCTAATGCACATTCATGCCAAAAATCAAGGTTCTAATGTCAACGGTTCTCCTTATTTTGCCGACGAAAGGATTCGGATGGACTGACACTCACTCACTCACTCACTCACTCACTCATTATCGGACAATTTGCAAATGAGAGCCTACTTCGTAGGAATAAGCGTCAGATTCAACATTCAGTAGGTAGCCATCGGCTATTCTGAGTATATAAATACGACTGACCATATGGAACCATTGTGTAGTGTACATGTACGGAGGCTGTACGTAGTATTAGCTAAATACTAAGCATCAGATCCAACATTCAGAAGCTAGCCATTGTCCACAAATCATTCCTGAATCTATCTTCATGAGTATCGTTTTTTTTATATTAATACATCGCATAGCGGTACAATGCACCATGTAAGCCTGGGTACAAAAGCTCTTGATGGATATTTAGGCTACGTCTCCAACTACTGGCGAAGCCCTTTCGAGGGCCAATTCTCACAGATAGCATCCGTTGACAGCCAATACAAGTGTAGAGCTACCAAACTTGGTACTCAGGTATGGGGCGAATAGGTAACTACCATCTGAAAAATTTGCTATATTCTTTTGAAGGATTAAAGTTAGGGACTCCAGATTCATATTCAACTGGTGATTAACCATAATCCTATCCCAGTTAACTGACCTTGACCTAGTTTTTCAAGCTCATATACTGTTTATTATACTATAACATGAAGAAATATAGCTAGGCTTTTCAAATTAATACTATATATACATCTGGCGATGGTCCAGCGGTGTGCTGAAGATGACTGATCTTAACCTATTTTATTCAGGTCAGATTGTATTTAGTGCGATATTTCATGAAGGATGATATCTACATTGGTCAAATTTATACCACATATGCCTGGACCTGAAGTCTGTTGAACATCAATGACCTTGACCTATTTTCTAAAGGTCAAATCCTATATGTCAAGTCTAAGATCTCCGAATTCATGTTCCATATGCAATTAGAATAGACCAGAAAATTGTTGAATTGACCTTGTTTTAATATTTTCAAGATCAAATTACTTGATTTTATTATGAAAATAAAGAGTATATTTAGAGCTAAGAATTTGGCCACGCTCTACCAAAACATCCACACATTTCCCCATCAATTAAGGTCTTAGCAAAAGCTGACCTGGCTCTGTATTTCTAAAATGAGACAACTACAGTCAACCCTACTAGATCACATTTTTCTTAACCTACATGATGTTGTCAAAGTTCTAAAAAATACATATTATGCAATGCATGATTGCTTAGTGTAGATAATAGGTGAGGGGTATTGAAGCGCATCGCACTATTTTTTTTCTCCCGATGTTAAAACCTCATGATTTCTGACTCATACTTCAATTAGTTAGATTATACTAATGTCATGCAATATGCCTTCTTTTACAGCAATTTCCTTTCTGAATTTCTTACGGGAGATCATTTGCGTCTCAGGGCTGTTTAAAGGCTTTTGGTGTTCACCGTACATACATAAAGCAACATCCGTATATTTCATTGTCTTCTTGATTACACATCAACCGCTACTATTAACTCTTTCCGTCCACGCAGTTCATAATTCATTGAACTCCTAATGGATTATTACCTTTACAGTGACCGACACCGTAAACTAAGTTAATAAAATAATGAAGTGCGTTATTTCTTCAATGATAACATCTTCACGGGTATTTGCTATATTCTTGAAATCTTGGTCATCAGGTATGGCCAAATTGTAGACCAATGTTGCAGTAATACCATCTTCTCTAGCCAAGTCGACGTACATCACGTTGCTCTGTACATTGCCTTGGCATACTTCTCTAGTAAAGTTGGAACGTGAATCCTCATCGATGAGTGGAATGCAGAGACGGCTTGCTGCATCCAATCAGAATGGGCGTTACGTAGCAGTTGATTACCAAGATGGAAGGATACGATACGATACGATACGATGGCGGCCCCACTAAGAACGAGCTGTGTCGAATGTGTGGGGAAATTCTGCCGGAAAAAAAACACAGGAGAAGCATTTTCACGGCCACTATCGGTGTTCTGATCAGTTGAATCAGCTTTTGGGACGCGCTGCACGGTCGAACGATAACGAATCGCCTTATGAGTGTGGTCGACTTGAAATTGAAGGGGAACAACTCCTGGAGGCAAAAAGTTGCTCATCGTTAAAACTTCCGCTAGGTGGCGCAGATCAGTACTTCTCTGCCACCACACTCAAAATAAAATTCCGTTTACTCGAACGGAAAAAATCCGTCCCCAGGGAATCAAGGGAATATTCCGTTATTGTAACGGATTCCTATTTTTTAACGGATTCAACGGATTTTATTATCCGTTAAATTTAACGGAAAAGTCCGTCCCCAGGGAATCGAGGGAATATTCCGTTATTGTAACGGATTCTTATTTTTTAACGGATTCAACGTTGGGCCCTTGCTGGTAACCGGAAATTTATTAAATTTTATCCCATGCAAACTGGGTTTATATTGAGTGGACATTTACACGTAACTCTAACGTCCGAGTTAAGAGAAAAATCCTCTCAGTATATAGATCATCGGAATCGTTCGTAATATCCAATGTTTAATGATTTTAACTCAAACCGCATTGATATTGACTGCGCTGATTAACTCTCATGTGGTTTTTAATTCAGTGCTTTCTCTTTGTCGAGGAAGAAATTAAAAAAAATTAAAATTCTATCGATCGGACAGAGTCGGACATGTTTGGCATATAATTCCGATATTGCTCATTAATCACAAACGTAATTATACATGCAGATAAATTTTAAAATTACAATTTCCTGCTCATAAAAGTAAAACAAATGAGTAGGTTCATTCAAGTTAGATAACTCTTGGTGCGGTGATGCCCACGACGACCCGGTGTGGTTAGGTTAATGTGGAGATGCCTTCACAGCCCAGAATGTGGGCTTCCCAGTACTTAACCCACTTGGGGCCAGTGTAGGGTTGCCCATGCCCCCACAGCCCGCGACATGCCCACGTTTGCCCAGGTGGGACCAATGATTACTTGCTGACTGGGATATTCCGTTGATGTAACGGATGAGTCCGTCAGTGCAATACAACAACGGAAGATTCCCTTACTATAACGTACTATTTTCGTTTATATAACGGATTAATCCGTTAAAACTACCTAACGGATAGTAATACGTTAAATTTTAACGGATTATTATTTTGAGTGCAGCCAAGAATGTCAAGGCAGCGTAGAGAGCTTTGCGATGTAGTTGACTTGGCTGGTGAAGATGCAGTAATACATGTATGTATGTCATTGTTTAGAATCATTCCGTCCTTACTCAATCAACTTTAGAATTGGGTTGCCTACTCAGCGGGTTATATTCTAGTATGTATATTTATTGACCGAAACCAGAGTTAACAGTGAGTTCATCCGCTATGAACAACGAACATGGAGTCAGTCCACGCGTTCGTTTTTGCAGGGAGATTAGTCGTATTCTTAACATTTTTAAAACTATGCTCTACAAAGAGGATATTTATTTATGATTGAGCACACGAATAAGATACTTACCCAACTTCCATGAATTCTTACTCTAGGTTTCAAGTCTTTGATTTCTGTCTTCCATTCGAGTTTTCAAAAAGCTTTCAAATATGCGGTCGAAACAATGCTTTTTGTTTACCTCTCATCCATGAGTGACCTATACATTATAGCTATAAAAAGTCATAAAGGACATACCGGTACTTAATTGATGTAAGACCTTAGGCAAGTAGTGTATAAAACTTAAATATATTTTAGGGTTGAGGTTGTCGCTGGGGCCGCAGGTCAATTATGATGATCCCCTGACTTCCTGGTCATCCCGACTGCACAGTGCGCACTTGCAGTCCAACCTCCAAACCGGGTTATCTCTCCATATGTCCATCTTCATTTTATCAAGCGAATTTCTATGTTCCCACTTCGAACTTCCCTTGATACACCTGGCCCCTTCAATGTGCAAAGAACTTATAAATAGACAGCAGACGCCACTGACCTCGAAAACATTTGAAATTCGAAATGGGTCGTAAAAGAGCGTTATTGATTGGCTGACCTATATAGTGGGCACCATATTAGGAGGAATGACGCCGCTAATTGAGGATGATGTCACTCTACTCACAGTCCACGTGTACGTTCTGATTGGTTCGTCTCTTGTTTGTAGGTGAAATTTACACCTCGGATTTTGAACACTGAAAGAGGTCAGATAAATCAAGGCAGGTTCGAAGTGGTAACGTAGAAATTGGCTGAATAAAATGAGGATGCATATGCCATGTTGATCGACCCTGCCTTCAGTCACTTATCTGGTGCGAAAAAAACGCCCTAGCATTCTTCACACAGTTGGTCTTCACTGGCCATGTAGTCCTCGACGGTGCGAGAAAATCAGTATGTTTTGTATCGCAGCAACCTGAATTAAGCAAAACTGATAAACTGCAGCGCATTTGTGGTATTCGACAGACAAAAGAAAACAAACAATCGGTGAATTATTGCATAACTCCTCATTTCGTTACAACAGTAACCACAACTACACTACATCAAATCTAAAGAGCGTTTGTTTAAAACAAAATAACCGTGTAATTTTGGGGAATCAAATGCTCATGCACATCCACATCAGAAAAATGAAATATATTAGTATTAATTTGTTGATAAGGACTTTCTGGCTGGTAAGATCTAGATTTTGTGAAATTGTTATTTTTAGAAAGGTGAGTTGTCTCACATTTATTATGGGATCTAGAAAATTTCTAATTTTAGGGTTGTCCAAAGTACACGTATAAAAATAGTTCCAAATTGTTTATTCTTTCTCAGACCAGAATAGTTATCCTTCAGTGATTGATAGGATTTGTAGGCCTATATTTTGTCACTTAGCATGTACTTGATCCCTTATCTGTATTAAATAATACTCTGTTTATTGTTCTCCTCCAAGATATCATATTAATACGCACTAGAGTATGGAAGCCTGCTATGATCACTCTTCCAAAGATTGACCTCAGCTCAGAGAAATACAGTTCAGAAGGCAACATGTACATGTGTAAATAGCTGCCTACCATAGCTCTAGGGGCTGTACATGAATCTATGCTGGGTCTAGTTTCTGATGAATGAAGAGGTCAAGCTGAAACTAGGTCATCACATGGACTGGTGTTAGGAATATATGTACATGTATGTAGTGAAATTAATGAATCAATTGAACTTAAAATTAAACGAAATAATACTGACATGTTTGATAAGTGAAATATTCTGAGATGGATGTTTTGCCAGTTGTTGTTTCATGCACTCGTGTTCTACTTTCATTCAGTGCCAGTATCGGGTGTATGTATAATAGTAGTATCACTACATACGGATCAGCTTGGTATTATGGCCAGTTTTTCGTGTGTTTTTTGGGGGCTTTTTCAAACAAACAGATACTATTTTGAATTGAAACTCTGGGAAAGAAATCTGCTACTCAGGAAGCAGCTATTCTTTTGGGTTTAACTTTCTCCACTATTGCAGCCAGTCAATCGATAGTTTCTGAAAATGATACTCGGGTATCACAATCAGTTAACAATTATTTTTCCTGTGAGCCATAAATTACAAAATACTAATTTACAAAAATGGATGTACAGTGCAATAAAATCTAGATTATGCAAAGAAAAGTTCACTTGCGATGGATGTTATCTGTCCCAAACCTCAATCAAGCAACAGCGTTTATCTTCTGAACCACATTTTTATATATGCCCATGTGCCTAGTTGGTACATGGCTACATACCAAGTGAATGATGGCAGGGGAGTATAATTTGGCATAATGGGTGACAACCCTGGTCGAAGGTTGCTTGCAGTCGGGAAATCCGGACTGCGGGAGCACGGTAAAATCGCGCAAGAAGTTCGGAAACTTTTCATGTGGAGCACACCTTTGGGCACAGTCACAGAACACCCTGGGGCACGTTTCAACATGTACGGCGGTGGTCCATTTGGGGAGCTACTACACATAAGGGGTGCCGATAATGATGACGGACGACAAACGGGCTTTGGAATCAAAGGACGCCATTTTGATTTTATCTGTACTTCTGCTAGAATCAATTCCGACAGTCAATGTTTACGTCAACAAAGAGAACATTTTCAAATTATAATTGTCTTAGTGTTACCTTACTTCACTTTGGATTACCCCCTACATTATTCATATGGATATCCATTAGTGATATCTAAATCACATGCTTATCATTCTAACTTCCAAGATATTACAACTTCTCCGTGATCTAGCGCCATTAGGGTTCGTCTAAGAGGCCACCATGAAAACTATACCTGTCTTCAAAATGAGAAGAACGTGTATTTTATATTATATGGCCCAAACATACCGGATATATAGTGAAGAGGTTTTGATAATGAATGCTGTCCTACCATTCCGTCTTTTAACACAGAAAATGCATCGGCCTACACCCACACTGTCTGTCTGTTCTCTGAATTGTACAGCTAACCTACAAATCACGATGTGGTGCACCGTCTTGTTCTCTTCAACAGACAAGACTGTGGGAAGTCGTATATTAACGTCGCAAACACATTTTGAAAATTAGCTTATCATCTCTGGTCGTGCATTCTGTATGCACTCTGAAACCATGGTCCAAAGCCGTGTACATACATATACAAACGCCATATCTGACATTTAGAAGGTAGATCTCGCCAATAAAGAATGTTTGAGTCCAAATCGAAGAACTATATTCATAAAAAAGCATTAGCACTAAATCCAAACAGCCATAGAATAAGATATATAATTAAACGCAACATAAGAAGAGTGGTGAGAGAAGATGCCGGAGTAATGACAAGAGGTTAAATGAGGCCCCAGAGGCATATATACTGACTGAACAATTCTAAAAAAAATCGAAAAAGAACCCAACTGATCCATGTGGTTTGTATCCCAGCCACACTTTTATTATAGCTGTCCATGTGGACATCTTGAATGGCATTACCGTACTGTCCCTAGCAACGGCTAGAGTGGTATTAGATACAAGTGTTGAAGAGAGAAGAAATAATAACCCTATCCAGTCATCGGAAAATGATAAATACTCCCTTACAATTCAACAGATCACTTGATAAAGGCTCCGGCATGAGAGGCCAAAGCTTGTGCATTAAATATGATTACGTGGAGTATATCTCAGAAGTTTGTCTATTTCTATAGTCCCTTAAAAGTTTTCAATGATGTTGGCGAGAGAGAGAGAGAGAGAGAGAGAGAGAGAGAGAACTTATACATCCGTGACTGCTGGGATATATCATATGCCTGATACCAACACTGCTGGGACAGTGTGTAACTGTTGGGACATTTCTTTAGTCCCAACAGATACGGTGGCGTAAAATATTGAAAAACATGTCGTAGATGTCGAATCTAATTATTCTGAGGCTAGTCCCAATAACCACATAACTCTCTCCTTTAGGTGTCGCTACATGTTTTATTGCCACCACCAAGCTGGCGGATATCCAGGTTGGCAAGGGGAGACAACTTCGATGGCGTTCATTCTGACACCAGGGGGCGCTCTCTGACACCGGATGAGTGCGTCAACGTTAGTTCAATCTTGAACGTCGCTCGACTGGGCTTACTCAGTCGAGCGACGTTCAAGATTGAACTAGACGTCAACGTGAAACTGAAAAGTGAGTAAGATTCCTCGTCCCTTTCTGTCTACTTAACGGTGGCAAATCATTACTGAACATCCTAATAACTGCGTTGAGCATGGTTCTAAAGGCGCGGGAATTAGGTGTTTAGCTTTTGACTTGTTGCAGATGTGTTGTGGTTCAAATTAAAGCTGTGAGCGTGAGGGGGTTGTTCTTGTAAAATTCAACAACAGGGAACAGCGAATCGATCTCGTCAATCTATCTTGTGTAATGACATATCTATTCTCGACAATACACATCTTGCATATAGTCTCCGTAGTTTTTAGCTTTCATTGCACTTCTGCTAGAGTTTTGGATTTTTGGGGGGCAGTTTAATGAGACGTTGTCTTGTTCTTTTCAAAAGTTGCAGTTCTGTGTTTGTCTGCCTTCTTTATTTCTCAGATGTATTACTGCCAGTTCTTTGATGGACAATAAATAAAAAATTACGTAATTAACCGCCATCCATATTTGTGAAGGAAGCAAAGGGCTGAACTCGCTGAGCTAAAAGCAACTCAGTTTGTAAATATGACAAATTGAATACGTATTACAAGCGTCTGGTCCATCATTCATAATTCAGCCGTCGTCCATTAGAGAATATCCGCGTCCATAATCCAAAGACCTATTCCATATTCCATATAACAGTATTAGCACCAAATTCAAAAAGACAATCATAGTATACATAAACAGAGGCTTGTTTCCTGCAAGAGAGAAGCGGTCAACAGTTTTCAATGATGCCGGCAAGACATCACGATGTTCCAAAAATATCAAATCCGTATCGCTGATCAGTATTCTTAATCCATTATATTCGTTGTAAAGTCGTCATCTAAAGAATGATGTATCTCAGTCACGCTTTGATTGTGTCTGTTCATATGAGTACCATGAGGATCTTGAAGTACATGGGTTCATACGGCCCCTAGCCCCGGGTTAAGCGGAATTAGACACAAGTTACGAAACGTAACGCCATAGATCTTGCACGCTACGCTCGCATTTTGCTATCAGCATGCGATATGTATCGCCAAATTTTAGAAACTTTTAGTGGAGGCGCTTGGTGGTGTAGCCCTGTTTGATAAGTTTCTGCAACACGTTGTGACGTTGTTTAAAATCGTCACATTTAACACAGGATCTAGCAAATGCTACTAGGCGTGATATGTATACGCCATATGCAGGTCCCACTGGAATATTACTGTTCAGAAAGGGATAGTTTACGATGTCGAAATTGTAATCATCACTTTTGTCATACAGAGAGAAGGCCCGCTTTATTTTTATAGAGATATAGGTCTAAATACGATGTGCCTGTATGGTTATCTGTAGTTTCCTTCAGTTTCTATGTCTGTGATTCACAAACACTCGTCTATGGCACGCCAGACTGCACAATACTCCCGATTTCACCAAATAACTGAATGCATACACCTTCTCATTCAGGTTGATATACACACATTATTATCGCCATTATATTAAAGCTATAGTATCGTCTCAAATAAACCACATCAACTGAAGGATTTGATTTCTGGCCACTCGTATCCATTGCTAACATATCTACCGGTCCACCGAATCTGACTGCCGGCTCTCTTCATTACAGCCGTACAGCATCATGCCACAGCGCTGGCTAGTCACTCTTTAGTTCATTGTTATGGCTACCTACGGCGTTCTGACTGAATGTTTTTTTCGTTAAACAGTACTTCGTAGAGTACAGGCAATATAACACAGTAGTCTAAATTGCAGTAAAAACAAAATCATTGTGATCATTTTCAGGATAACCTTTAACCATACCCTAAAGCCAGCCCTTTAGATTGCTTGTCATAAGAGAGGACCTAACCTTGTTCCTTTTTTGTACATGTAGTCTCCAGTTAATTGTGCAGGCTCAGGGTATCATGTACTGCTCTTGGTTTAAACAATATTTTCGTTACACATATTGAAACATGGCAGTGTGACTATGCGTCACAGGACCTACGAAGTAAGGTAGGCATTAGGACAGTCGCTGAGCTCTTGGCAAAGCCTCCTTGAACAACCTATCTTTATACAGGAAATTCTTAACCCAGAAAATACCATTCTCTCTCAAAAGAAAACAATTTACGTCAGGAAGGCCTTTTTTATTAAGCTAATTTTGTTAGGTAGGGGCCTACTTAGATTCAATAATTGTCATGAAATTTATTTGGTTATATCTTAATTGCAACTATGTTTGTTCCTTAAACCTAACATACTTGAGCTATACATGTATAACACACTTTCATTTGAGAGTCCAGACATTCCACCATTCATGTGAACAAATTGTACTAAATATGGAATAATTAAATTCACAAACTACCCATTTCTACAGTATCAGTACTATGTTAGTATCTGTAGCAGTTGAAACCCAGAAAAACTTAAACAATTAAAACCAGTAAAGAAATTTGTCTGTTGAATAACAGAAAATATGGTATGGAGATTTGAATGAGTAAACTACTAAACAACTTACATGATACCAACAAAATGTCCCAACACAAGCTGATAAATTCCTTGGGTGGCTTGCAGGACAGCTTTGTTTCACCCTCAGTAAATTTTATCATTGTTGCTTACAGGCTAATCTGAAGGATGATACCAGATCTTTCTATGTTCTGCTGGGTTATTGCTTCAGGCTGACTTAATTGGTTGATGTAGGATATTTCATCATCAGTGGCAATTTGAAGCCTGCCTGATTTGGTCTGTGATGAAATGTTTGGATGTGAAATAGGATACACGTTAAAGGCCACAGTTTACATATATCTATAACAATATACTGAATTGTGTGTATTAAGAATGGCAAGTTGCCTGGTAATAGCAGTGTAGATAAATGCACTAACAAATGATGGAAAATTAGCATTTCCTATTTCATTATCCCATCACGTTTTGTACTGTGTTATATATACAGTGAAACATACAGCCAAGGCTTCCCGATGGGCATGACAGTGTACTCGCTGAGCTATCAATAAATAATAAAAAAAAAAAAATTATAAATCAAATTTTCATCAGAATTCGGTCAACTCAGAACTTGCTCGTAACAATGCCCTAATGCACGTTCATGCCAAAAATCAAGGTTCTAATGTCAACGGTTCTCCTTATTTTGCCGACGAAAGGATTCGGATGGACTGACTGACTGACTGACTCATTACCGGACAATTTGCGATCTGTAGCCTACTTCGTAGGGATAAACTACTGCTCAAAACCCGGACCATGCAATGCCAGTATCATTATTTAAAAATACATACGTTTTGCAGATTGAAATTTAAAGAACAAAGACGGATATTCATTGTAGATAAACTGGACAATACTTTGGTAGTTGAGATATCACGGTCTCTATTTTGAAGTAAACACCCTCACGGTAAAAACGTTATTGAATTGAGTGAATCATATGTCATATTTCAAAGAATTATTTCATATATCTAGATAAACATGCGTGGCTCACCTTATCTCACGTGAAGTGGGTATCTCCAGACGCCTTGTCAGTCAGATCAATTGAAAGCTGAATTTTTGGTATAAGGGAATATTTTGGTCACATTTTTGTTACTAACCTATAGAGCTGATTATGAATTTTTATAATAGGCGGTAAACATTTTCGAATTTTGAAAGCCTGTTATAACATGGCAGTGTGACTAACGTCACAGGACCTACGAAGTACAGTAGGCATTAGGACTCGAACGCGAACTGAACTCTTGGAAATCCCCACCCCCAGTTGAAATTCTGCCTATATTAAGATGGGCACCGCCCAAGTCAGAATCGCCAGTGATTTTCATCAAAAATCACCAGAAATTTTCATCAAAAGTAGGTCAGCTCAGAACTTGTTGGTAACAGTCTCCTAATGCGCCTTCATTCCAAAATAAATAACGATCGCCCATTTAATTTTACAATTTTTTAATTAAAGGAAACAGATTGAATAATATAGATTCAGTAGATTTCAAGCTTTACGTGTGAAAATACATTTACATCTCTTTAATGGTTTTCAGTGCCCTTGTCCAGGATCAAAACAACTTTTTGAATCACATTATTTTCCCAACAATACAATAAATTTTTATATATAGTACTATAGTAGAAAGGTAGCATTTATGTAGTTTACGGTAATTCAACTCAAGACCAACACCTTCTCTGCACAAGATAATAATGATTCTATGTCATTCTCCTGAGCATAACCGGTACAAAGACGAATAAATAGTGTCTCTACATCACGTTGTTATCTAGATATATGAGACAACACATTTTGGGCATCGGCAATCTGATGAATGTACTATTCCGGTTTTCTTGTTTCACATTATATTCTATGGCGGTTGATCGGTGATTTTCTTCATTGATAAACGTTAAACCACCTCAGCTTCGTTGTGTGAATCAGAATTGCATTGCTGTGACATACCAACACACTCCGTGGCAGTGATTCTGTATCCCCTAATCAAGGAATCAAAATGGATCAAGATTTGAAATGACAAGAGAAATTTAGAAATATTTTGTTTACACATGTAATTTTTTGTTCAAATTATATCCAAGTGTGATATATAGTCAATATTCAAGAGGTACAAAAATCCCCCAGAGTATGTCCTCATATTATGCCAAGAAATACTGCATTGAAAAGGGTCCATTTAGCCTACCCTGTTTTATCGCTCTAATCAGCAAATGGCGGGGTCATATTTCTGCTGTCAAAATTGTATTTCCCTCCAAAGTCTTAACCCTTGAATCCAAGTCACACACCCTCTGATGCAAAGTAATGATTGTCCTAACTATCCGATTAGCACATTATGAACATGTCTTTGGTCATAGTGTACATATCATAACTCACATCAATGTTTTCTGCTATATTATTCCTACGAAGTAGGCTACAGATCGC
This sequence comes from Hanleya hanleyi, assembly GCA_036873755.1. Lineage (NCBI taxonomy): Eukaryota > Metazoa > Mollusca > Polyplacophora > Lepidopleurida > Hanleyidae > Hanleya > Hanleya hanleyi. The sequence continues at coordinate 7,537 of JAVTVY010007332.1, read as the reverse complement.
AAATTGTCCGGTAATGAGTGAGTGAGTCAGTCCATCCGAATCCTTTCGTCGGCAAAATAAGGAGAACCGTTGACATTAGAACCTTGATTTTTGGCATGAACGTGCATTAGGGCATTGTTACCAGCAAGCTCTGATCTGAAATAATTCTGATTAAAATTAGATTTATAATTAACACTTCAGTATATTGTTATAGATACATACCATCCATGTGGCCTTTAACAGTATCATGCTCCTTTTATGACCATGAAGCCCGGGGACCTCCTTATCAGTGGATTTTAAGTCATTAAGGCTTGTCCTTGGAACAAACACAGAGAGAGGCTCTATCCGAGCCTTGTGATTTTTAACAGTGATTTATATCCAAGCCCACTGAGATAAGGCTGGTTTCTATTCGTGCTGCTTGTCACATCAAATTACAGTGGTCGGTGTCCTGTATAGCAGATACTATAGTACATGAGCAGTGTGACTAACGTCACAGGACCTACGAAGTACAGTAGGCATTAGGACTCGAACGCGAACTGAACTCTTGGAAATCCCCAACCCCAGTTGAAATCCTGCCTATATTAAGATGGGCACCGCCCAAGTCAGAATCGCCACTGATTTTCATCAAAAATCACCAATCACCAGAAATTTCCATCAAAAATAGGTCAGCTCAGAACTTGTTGGTAACAGTCTCCTAATGCGCCTTCATTCCAAAATAAATAACGATCACCGATTTAATTTTACATTTTTTTTAAAGGAAACAGATTGAATAATATAGGTTCACTAGATTTCAAGCTTTACGTGTGAAAATACATCTACATCTCTTTAGTGGTTTTAGTGCCCTTGTCCAGGATCAAAACAACTTTTTAAATCACATTATTTTCCCAACAATACACCAAATTTTTATATATAGTACTATAGTATAGAAAGGTAGCATTATGTAGTTTACGGTAATTCAACTCGAGACCAACACCTTCTATGTACAAGATAATAATGATTCTATGTGATTCTCCTGAGCATAACCGGTACAAAGACGAATAAATAGCGTCTCTACATCACGTTGTTATCTAGATATATGAGACAACACATTTTGGGCATCGGCAATCTGATGAATGTACTATTCCGGTTTTCTTGTTTCACATTATATTCTATGGCAGTTGATCGGTGATTTTCTTTATGATAAACGTTAAACCACCTCAGCTTCGTTGTGCAAACAGCGCTGAATTTTGAGGGTATATGCAGTAGGGTATTTTTAGCCGGAGAGTAACTGATAGGCCTACTCATTAAATGCGATAAAACGCTGGAGCAAAACGGACCACAGTTTTCTTGGCAATGATGACATGTTTGGATGTGAAACAGGATACACGTTACAGGCTACAGCTTACATATATATAACAATATACTGAAATGTTAATTATAAATCTAATTTTAATCAGAATTATTTCAGATCAGAACTTGCTGGTAACAATGCCCTAATGCACGTTCATGCCAAAAATCAAGGTTCTAATGTCAACGGTTCCCCTTATTTTGCCGACGAAAGGATTCGGATGGACTGACTCACTCACTCATTACCGGACAATTTGCGATCTGTAGCCTACTTCGTAGGAATATTATTGCATGCCTGTCAACTACCCTGGAACATTTCCTAGCTTAGACATTAAACAGCCCCCTAAACTTGCCATCAAATGTGATAAAGCTGGGAGTACAAGAATGTGCGGTGTATTTTCTGTGGACTGTGCAGGCTGTACAGTCTGAATGAAGACAGCCTAGCAGAATTAGTTAAAGCTAGGTGGTTTAACGTTTATCAATGAAGAAAATCACCGATCAACCGCCATAGAATATAATGTGAAACAAGAAAACCGGAATAGTACATTCATCAGATTGCCGATGCCCAAAATGTGTTGTCTCATATATCTAGATAACAACGTGATGTAGAGACGCTATTTATTCGTCTTTGTATCGGTTATGCGCAGGAGAATGACATAGAATCATTATTATCTTGTGCATAGAAGGTGTTGGTCTTGAGTTGAATTACCGTAAACTACATAAATGCTACCTTTCTACTATAGTACTATATATAAAAATTTGTTGTATTGTTGGGAAAATAATGTGATTCAAAAAGTTGTTTTGATCCTGTACAAGGGCACTGAAAACCATTAAAGAGATGTAAATGTATTTTCACACGTAAAGCTTGAAATCTACTGAACCTATATTATTCAATCTGTTTCCTTTAATTAAAAAATTGTAAAATTAAATCGGCGAGTGTTATTTATTTTGGAATGAAGGCGCATTAGGAGACTGTTACCAACAAGTTCTGAGCTGACCTACTTTTGATGAAAATTTCTGGTGATTTTTGATGAAAATCACTGGCGATTCTGACTTGGGCGGTGCCCATCTTAATATAGGCAGGATTTCAACTGGGGGTGGGGATTTTCAAGAGTTCAGTTCGCGTTCGAGTCCTAATGCCTACTGTACTTCGTAGGTCCTGTGACGTTAGTCACACTGCCATGTTATTTCAATGATATGGTTTAACAATTTAAGTTATGCAAACAGCGCTGATTGTTTGAGGGTATATGCTGTCGGGCAATTATGGAATTGTCCCAGATGCACGTTAAGATTAACCTCAGTAATAGGGCGATGTGGCATACTACAGTGGAAAATGGATCAATGACAGGGTATTTTTAGCAGCAGTGGGTAATTTGACCTGAATTTGAAGCCTCATGTGGTCAGTGATGAAGTGTTTGGATGTGAAATAGGATACACGTTAAAGGCTACAGCTTACATATATCTATAACAATATACTGAAGTGTTAGTTATAAATCTAATTTTAATCAGAATTATTTCAGATCAGAACTTGCTGGTAACAATGCCCTAATGCACGTTCATGCCAAAAATCAAGGTTCTAATGTCAACAGTTCTCCTTATTTTGCCGACGAAAGGATTTGGATGGACTGACTGACTGACTGACTGACTGACTCATTACCGGACAATTTGCGATCTGTAGCCTACTTCGTAGGAATATTTCCTTTTAGAAAAGGGATTAGCCATTGTGAGATGATACCCCCAGTTGTGAGTTGTTGTTAAATGCGATGTAAAACCCCACTTCACTCACTCTGTTTAATTAATTGCCTTCCATCCTTTCACTTGACTTGGGTTATTTTTGATTGACAAAGTTTCTTATTCAGGATATTGGACCGTTCCAGTACTCTCCAAAAGAGCTAGCCATCTGGTACGGATTAAGGGAATATGATCCCGCGGGCTTTAAGGTTGAGGTAGTGAGTCCTGAAGTAGGTATGACATTTTTACATAGCGACAGCGGATCTCCCTCTATAAAGCAATCTTTAGATTGTTCGTACAAGTATTAGTTGCCTTACATGTACCTGTGAAAATCTTGTATCTAATCAGACACTAGATACTGAGAAGCATGTGTATGCTCATGCATCCAGAGTTCTTACAAGTTCTAATATTATATCAATATTTGACATGACACCACAAAGTCTTTGTCCTTTTGGTCAACCATCGAGTATGTCACAAAGTGGTGCATGGACATGATTCGAACGTATGTCAAGTTTGTCGAAATTTTTCTGAAGTCATGGCTCGAAACAAACATGTTCATTGTTTTATACAAGCCTACCTCAGCTTTTCTGTGTATACCACTCACCATTGTTCTGCAACCAAAACCTGTATATACATTTGCTCATGTCCACACTCTGCTTCTTGCATCTGAAGAAGTAAGTTCTATCCTTACGAAAGCTTATGCCAATTATATAAGTTAGTCTCAAAAGTACTACCTTTTTGTTTATTCATACTCTTTAAATTAGGCAAGGATGTTCACACTGACCCGTTGAAGAGAGGGGATTTTGTGATGGAGTATAGGGGCGAGTTACTTTATATAGAAGAGGCAGAGGACAGAGAAAAGCAGTACAACTCTGCATGCAATCAAGGCAGTTTCATGTACTACTTCACATACGAAAAGATGTCTTACTGGTAGGTAAAATAATGCAAGGTTTTCATAACTTGTGTTTACCGGTCAGTTGATTGGGTCCTTAGTTCTGTGTCTTTATATCTCCCCTGTGTATTCTATGAGCACTGTATAAACTGTACGGTTATAAGAAGATATATGTAGCTTTTATAATACAAAGGTTTTTTAAAGGATCTTTACCATTTGTCAAAACCTTCTGGTTTAAATGGAAATTCAATTGATCAGAAATGGTATTTTAATATTATTTTGATCAGTACCTTACGGTATAAAGCAGTACTAGGATGATTCTGCCGGCCATTTAAAACTGCTTGCAATATTAACAACCTAAGAAATTGGACCGAAGCTTTCTAACTTTCTTCAGTATCTTTTCCTGAATGTTCACTTCCTGATCTGTTTTTCACAGCATTGATGCAACTAGAACAGAGTGTATCGGACGGTATATAAATGACGCAACTGCGGTAACCAAGATTGTTGGAATGGATAGAAAACCCCACATATGTCTTTTTTTTTGCAACCCGCCCCGTTCGTGCCTGTGAAGCACTACGCTACGACTATGGTGTCTGAGATCTGCCATGGCGAACAACAAAGATTAATTAAATTATTTTATTGTAGTTATGAATGAAAGGAGAACTGTGTGTTTATTTACATAATTTGAGTACCCGGTATGTTAGAAGTTAAAGGATACTCTGTTCATTCAGTTTTGAATGCTGCTAAAGTCAATCTTTTTTTTCAGGCTAAAGATCCTAAAACTGGTAATTGCTTTGCTTAAACCAACTGTTCTTTTTGCTGAGTTTGATAGTTCATTTTGAGATGTTTGAAGTTACTGAACTTTGCTAGCATGATATAACCCCAGCTTATGTTATCCATCTAAACATTTGTGCCAATTCAGTTTTCAGAATCGAGGTAGTAGATCAATCTTTTCCCCCATATAAGCGGGTTTTGACGACTTGTGTCAATCCCCATGTAAGCGTGTTTTGATGGATGTTCGCCTAACCCATGCAGACAGATTTTGACTTGTCACTGAGTTCCCATGTGATGGTTTATTTTTTCTACTTTTTTTCGTTTACTTTGAGTAATTCCTAATTAAACCTTGACGAATCTGTCATGCTGTTTTACTTCACCTTATTTCCAGTCTTCATTCTCCGTTGTGGAAGTATATGGGATTTTAAAACAGTAACAGCTCGTTCTATACCTGCCATCTCGTGACGTCACTGCCAAATGCCAAATCTACGGACAATGAGCTGCCCAACGATATGTGATATTGCGGAAATGGCAGCGGGTAAAGCAGGACGTCAACGCTGTGAATCGGAGCTGAAATGCGACTATTTCTTCGCTTTTTTCATGATTTCCAACAGATAGAAAGCAGACACAACATATTTGCTCACAAGATTACTTGTTTTTAGAATAAATGTTGCTGATATTGGTATAAAACGTGAAAAATAACATATAATGGGTCTGTGGGAGACCATTGGTAAATATTTCTCCACATGACATAGGACATAAACGGGATATTTTACCTCACGGAAAATGTATGAAAATTGAAATTAGTTTATGGGATAAAGACCCATGCCATTACAAATCTATTATGGATCAGAGAGAGAAAATTCCCCGCAAGTCTAAGGGGGAAAGAGTTAATACTTCCACAAGAGTGAGTAAACTTGTGGTAGTACAATGGGACATGGCGCTATCTCTGGATGGGTAAGTGGCACCCGGTCTCATTTTGACTGGTACATATCCTGTATAAGGATACATTACAGCCTATCATCACTCATGAATGAATCATTTCATGCCATGCGACGGGAACTGTGATGTGAGCCTACTGTTGTAGGTGACATTAATGACATATTCACTGTTTGTTTTACTAGCTCACTAAACGGCTTTCTGTGTTCTTCACTAACGCCAAGTGTATCCTGCAGAAAGAAGCTCATTTTTACCCCTCGATCAATTTTGGCCGACCGGTATTATCATTGTCATGTACATTAATACATATATAAGTTCATCCATTAACAAAATATCAAAATACAGTAACCAAAGCTGTGGTATTGTGGAACCCTAGTGAAAGTGGGTTCCTCTTGGCCGATATTTCACAGTAACTCCACACTTCTCATTTCGATGTATTCTTCCCAAAATAAGATTTTCTCACCTATTTTTACATGGGTTCAAAGGAGGTTTACATGTTTCACAAGGTATTTTTATCTAATTAGCAGATGTATAGAAGAAAATGTTTAAAAGTAAACAATTCAGTTAGACTACTATCACATGTATTACGACAGGATAGTGCAGGGGTATAGTGCCAGTTGAAATGCAGTAGATCGTATGTTCAATCGCTGGTCAGGCTAAAGCAGAATAACTTCAAAAAGGGTGCAGTATTTGTCAGATACTATGACCGATGGTGAAGTATGCTAGGCTCTGAATTTGGTACATCACGAAGGCAGCAGTAGAAAATGCAGTGGTCATGGTACTGTTAAAACAACGTTAAACCATACTACACTAGCTTGGTTGCACTTTCAGAAAAAGCCATTAAAGATGTCCTCCTGTCAGTCAGTTCCTAATCTGTTAAGTACAACTTCATTAGTTGGAGAATTTGCCACTAAGTGTAGTATCGGGAAAGACAGAGCTGGTTACTTGAGACTTAATACTTACAGGGTTTATATGACATTATATATCCTGTTTTGGGACTTAATACTTATAGGGATTTATGTGTTATATGTAATGTTACTAACATGGTTTACATGTTATGTATCTTATTTTTCAGAGGAAGCAGCCAAAGATGTCGCTCTGACAGTCAGAAATGCCCCCAAGATAGTCAAAGATGACCCCAGACAGTCAAAGATGCTCCCCAGACAGCCAACGATGTCCCGCAGACAGTCAAAGATGCTCCCCAGACAGCCAACGATGTCCCGCAGACAGTCAAAGATGCTCCCCAGACAGCCAACGATGTCCCCCAGACAGTCAAAGATGGCCACAAGACAGTGAAAGATATCCCCAAGACAGTCAAAGATGCTCCCCAAACAGTCAAAGATGTCCCCCAAACAGTCAAAGATGTCCCCCAGACAGTCAAAGATATCCCCCAGACAGTCAAAGATGACCCCCAGACATTCAAAGATGCCCCCCCAGACAGTCAAAGATGCCCCCCAGACAGTCAAAGATGTCCCCCAGACAGTCAAAGATGTCCACATGACAGCCATTTCCAACTGTGTTAAGCCCAAGTTTATTACTCAGAGCATCCGGTACTAAGTGAAGTATTGGGACAGAGAGAGCTGGCTACATGGGACTTAATACTTACATGATTTATATGTTGTATATCATGGTTTGGGACAATACTTCTAGGAGTACATGTTATGTATCATGTTTTCCAGGGGAAGAGGCCGAAGATGTCCCCTGGCAATCAGTTCCAACTGTGGTAAGCACAACAAGTTCATTACTCAGAGAGTCTGGTACTAAGTGGAGTATTGGGACAGAGAGAGTTGGCTACTTGGGACTTAATGCTTTTAGGGTTTACATGCTATATATTATGTTTTGGGACTTAATTCTTCCAGGGTGTACATGTTATGTATCGTGTTTTTCAGAGGAAGA
>JAVTVY010007331.1:0-43297 GCA_036873755.1 Hanleya hanleyi | reverse complement strand
CGAATGCCTTGTACTTGTGGTCGCTCGCCCAACCCATGCCCAGCGGTCATTATACGCGTTGGTGGGCAGAAGGACGGCATTTTACACCGCAACGGACGCCGTACAAACATCTCGCCGACCAGTGGTTAGACTGGGAAGCCTATAGACGGGCCATTTATATTCGTCACCAGACCAACGCCACAGAGAAGCGGATAGGAGATCGCCGACTCCCCGTCGATGGGTTTGCCCTTGTCCAAGGCACACCGACTGTTTAACAGTTTTACGGGTGTTACTGGCACGGTCACGAATGTCATTTTGGCGCGGGACGCTTCAATGAGCGATGTGGAAAATCGGCACAAGAATTACGCGAAGAAGTAGTGGTCAACGGAGATTACGTCAAAGAGCGAGGCTTCCATCTCATTGAGATGTGGGAGTGTGAATTTCACACCATGTGCAAGGCCCTGCCCCATTTACAACGGTTCCTAAAAGAGCGTGAGTACCCTTTGAGTCGTCGGCGACTGCTGAGTCTGCCCCAGATGTTGGACGCCATTCGTTCGGGACAGCTCTACGGCTTTGTAGAATGTGATTTGCATGTTCCCGACACTCTCAAGCCCCTCTTCGCCCAGTGTCCGCCTATCTTCAAGAACACGCTGGTGGGTCGGGCGGATATTGGAGAGACCATGGGCGCCTATGCGGAGCAGCACGAGTGTTTGCCTAAACCTCGCCGCATGTTGATTGGAAGTATGTGGGCCGATAAGATCTTGCTGGGCACCCCCTTACTGCAGTGGTACATGAAACACGGTTTGGAAATTACTCAAATCTATCAGGTAATCCAGTACGTACCTGAGGCTTGTTTTGCCGAGAATGCGGACCTCGTGACGAAGGCCCGTCGTCAAGGTGATGAATACCCGAGTCAGGCCATCATCGCTGAATCTTGGAAGCTCACTGGAAATGGTTATTATGGAAAAACAGTTACCAACCAGGATAAGCACGTCAACGTGAACATTTGTACGACTGTCCAAGCCCGCAAAAGAGTGAATTCTCCTCTGTTTCGATCCGTGGAGGTGATCGATGACGACACCTATGAAGTCACTTCAGCCAAGAAGACTATTCGATATAATTTACCCCTGCAGATTGGATGTATGGTCTATCAGGTGGCCAAGCTGAGGATGCTGGAATTCATCTATGATTTTATGGGTGTATATTTTAACACCGCAGACTGGCAACTCATGGAAATGGACACAGATTCGGCCTACATGGCCGTTTCCCACCCGGACTGGGAGTCACTCGTCAAACCCGAGCTAAGAGATCAGTATGAGGCGGAACGGGACCAGTGGCTACCCCGACGCGATCACTACACCTACGATAAGCGGACACCCGGGCTCTTCAAGCTGGAGTGGAGCGGGGATGCTATGATTGCTCTCTCCTCGAAGACCTACTACTGTTACGGAGGAGATGGAGGCGAGGAAAATAAATTTAGCTGTAAAGGGGTGAGCCGGCGCGATCCCAACATCGACAAAGCTCTCTACCTGGGCGTGTTGCAAAGCCAGGCCAGTGCGAGTGGCACTAACCGAGGATTCCGGGTCGTCGACCACCAGATGCGGACCTATATCCAGCAACGAGACGCCTTTACTTTCTTTTATCCCAAACGAAAAGTATTGGCCGACGGTGTGAGCACCACTTACTTGGACTTGTAAAATGTCGAACACTAACTGTGGATACATAAATGTAAAAGTCAGGATGGCCGAGTGGTCTAAGGCGCCAGTCCTAAGTGCTGGTCAGCAATTGCTGGTCGTGGGTTCGAATTCTACTCCTGGCAGAACTTTTTTTGTATATATACCACTACTATTCTATGTGTACATACCCTACTATTTTGTACCCTGTATTTCTATTTTGTATAGTCTAATCCTTGTTGACTTAAATAAAAAGAGAAAGTCAAAACCCATCATTGTGTTTTTTTCATCAATTTATTCAACGTCAGAACAACAACGTCATAACAATAATAAACAAGGGAGGTCTGCGCGCAGTACATTTTTTTAAGTTAACCAGAGAAATGGAGCATGCACATTAAAACGAGAGGCCGTCCAGTCATAGACGAGAACATCCCGGTCTTCGGCTTGACAATAATCATCAAACATATGTACAATGGTAGGCATAGAATGTCCTCTACTCCGGTGAGTGAGATAAAACACACAGTACTGTCCGCACACACTACTCAAGGGGCCTTGTAATCTTTGCGTATTCCAACGCCACTCTGTAGTAGAGACGTCCATGAATTTCACCAAATCGGCATGGAGGGGTGCAAGTCCGTAGGAATCAAAGTATTCGCCTTGGCCTTGGGTGTCCACGTACACAGCTATCCAATGTTCACCGGGTCGACTCCTCGGGTCTGTATTCAGGATGTAGGCTGCAGGGGTGATGGAGTGGGTGGGAAACACATTGCGTGGAAACACACCTCGAAAGGGGATCTTGGCATCTCGCTGGAGTATTACAAGCGTCTAGTCCGTCATTCATAATCCAGCCGTCGTCCATTAGAGAATATCCGCGTCCATAATCCAAAGACCTATTCCATTTCCATATAACAGTATTAGCACCAAATTCAAAAAGACAAAAGTATACATCAGCTGTTCTGTATCCATGTTTAGCTGGAGAAGTCACACAGCACGTTTCTTTGCTCATCCACGCTGATGACGTTATCAAATTCGGCGTAGCAAATCACGTTAATGGTGCTGGGTAGAGGTTGGGAGAAACGCAGTTCCAACCGTAGGTTTCCTTTCTTCAGTAAAGCCAGTTGATGATCGTGTTCCAAGGTAGGGGTGAGGTCAAAGGCGAACAATGTGTACCCATTGTTAAAGTCTTTTCGACTGATGGTATTGCCTTCGTCCTGGTTGTTTTGTCCTGTGGCTGTAAACAGGTTCAGGTAGGTCCGCACATAGTTTCCCTTAGTAAAGTCCGGTTGTAAGGGACGGGCTGGAATTTGATGGCCGGCCACGTGCAGTGCCACAAAGTTGATGTTGAAATGATCAAATTTGAACGGATTCTCAGCCCAATTTCCATTGAATGCGGTGTTGGTCACACACCCCAGGGTAAGACGTTTAGGCAGATCTCCTAGAAATAAATTCTCTCTGTTGGCCATCATCGTACCTGCGGGCACAGAGAACACCTTGGTCTGTACGCGTCGGATGGGATACAGGGCTTTTTTTTTCGATAAGGCTTGCATGTGACTCAGCAACACCCCCTGTTGCAAATCTACCGTACGGACAAACAGGGCTGCATCTTCAATGATGATGTTGTAATCGATAGCTCCCTCCCCACCCGCCATTAAGGCGAACATAGGTGAGGAACGGATCAACTTGATCTTGATGGATACCCCGTTCATCATGTAGCGGTCTTGCAGGAACAGATCGGCGTGCAGTCGTCCCATCATATCGATGGACTTGCTTTCTCTTGCTAATCTTTTGCGTCTGGCGTACCCATTATTGCCAGGGAGTAGCATGTTCTGGTATCCGGGTGTATCCCTGTAGTACAGCGCAGCTTGTAAGTGTGATAGTTTGGCATCATTGCCGTACGACAACAGCGTCTCCAGGTAGGCTCGATACGCATACGTATTGGTGGACGTACTGATGAGTCTATCGTTCAGACTGATATCCACCTGTTGGAACAGGGAGTGCAGCCAAAGATTCACCGGGGCTACATTTGCAGTGGCCGCTATGTCCGTCCCGTCCTTGTTCGTTATTTTAGCTTTCACGTACAAGTAGGTGTGGGCTAAATCCAGGTAGGCCGTATCTTTGTTTTCAATGGAAAATTCTACGGGACCCACTCCCGTCAGGCTAGCCAGGGGTCGATGTTCTACCCAACGTCCTTCGGCTACACTGGTTTGAGTGGGTGGAATAGTCCACAAATCCAATTCACTGTTGGTAGACGGGCATGACTCGGAGTGAATGAAGGCCATTATGCGAAGATATCTCTCCTACTACTACTCTTCTTTTTCTTCTGGGGCTTAGTCCTTCTCCTCTGGGGTGTGCGTCGTCGGTGTGTTGGCCGTCGACTGACTCTTCGCGGTGTCGGCGTTTGTCTTTTAAGGGCTTTGGCGATCAACACACTCCCCGCTTCTTTAGCCCGTCGTTTGAAGGCTTGTCGGGGTGCTGTGCCTTCCATCACATCACCGGCCACGCGCAATCCACTGCGTACCGCTTGTTTCCCCACCGCTTTCACACCCCGTGTCACCATGGGTAAAAATGTTTTCACAATGCTGCCCTGTATGTTTCCCAATCCGTGACCTCGTTGCATGCGTGCCCCACTAAACATGGGCAAGCTTCCTCCCGTTTGTTTCTTGTAGTAGTCGGCATAGCTGGGCGTATGGCACTGGTAAGGTACGTACATATTATACGAAGTGAGGAGAGCGTGTTTGTTGAAAAGCAAGTGTCAGCACCACTTTTCCTCGTTCGAATGGGATCGGGCGTCCCGTGTCATCTCTTATATCCACCGTGATCGTCTCGATATCGGTATGTCGTACGGGCAGGAACATGATAGGGTTGAAACTGTAGGTGACTTGTTCGCCATACGTCTGGCTAATGGGTACCACTCGTAACAGAGGTGTGTTCATATCACCCACAATATGGCTGTCCACGGCATCCGAGTAGACGTACAGTCCGTACATACCTACTTTCATATCCATCAAATGGGTCCCGTAGACAATGGTGGCTCCCCTGTATATGACGCTGTGAGGCAGCCTTAACATTTCCTGTAGTGTAGGACTGAGTTTCACTCTCACGGCAGAGGTCAGCAGGAGACAGCTCTTTTCGTTGTGTACGTTGACCTCGAAGGCTATGTTTCTCTTGAAGCGTAAGGCTATCAGCGTGGTTGCCTCAGCCACGCTCTCCTTTAAAGTCTTGTACTCCATCATGGCATTCAGAGCCTGTATGAACTTCTGCGGCGTATCGTATTGGCCTGGGGGGAGAGTGAGTCTGTAGATTTTATCTTCGTAGACCACTTCGTACCATACTTCTCCGTCTTGTACGTTGTACCATGAGTAAGGGTATTGAATATCCACCAGGCCACATTCCCATCGTCCGGGTAAATGTAAGGGTTGGGGTAATTGAGTAACATACTTGGTCAAGGTGTTGTCAGGAAACACGTCGAGTGAACTATTACTGGGCAACGTCAGGTAAAACATGATGACGACTGAGTGGTTCTGCCTTCTGCACCGGGTTTTTATAGAAGTTAGTAAGGTTCCCAGGCCTTGGGCGCTTTAGCGTTGTGATCGTCGCGGTAACTTAGATCGGTTAGGTCCCCCTCGTCGTCGTTGTTGTGGTGACATGGGCTTCCAAGAAGAGGGTGGTGCAGGTTGATGTCGGGGGTTCGACATAAAGGCCCAACGGTTAGGATTTCCTACCAATTCTTGTGGGATGTGCGTGTCTTTTAATCCCTGAGCAAAGACTTCCCAGCCCGGGGGATTAGAGTGTTTGCGAGAACGCACCATATCATTGATCAAATCGGTCATATGAGACCCCGGCACTACTTTGTTTCGAATCAGTAGTTTTCCTTCATTGTTCCAACTCATATCGGCATGCTGTTTCACCCGGTCCAACAATAAACGGGCCTTGGTCTTGTAGGCTTTAGGCACACTGCTCAACACTTCTTCTTCCAGCTGAGGTGAGGGTAATGATGAGGGTGATGGGGTGGGCGTGGTAGTAGGTAGTGGTGGTGCGGTACTAGTACTCCCCCCTCTATATTGATCCATAAACGTCTGGTACTGGTTCAGCGTATGATGGTAGAGTTGAATTTTCTCGTGATCGGGCAGTCGACGTTGGAGTATATTATTCATTTCTTCATCCAAAGACTGGAGTTGTTGCACGGTGGCCGGGACGGGATAGGGGGATTGCAAACTCTGTAACAGTCGAGGTTCGACCAGCATCATTTTTTTCGTATGCTCCATTTAGCGTCCCAAGATGGAACCGAGTAACGGGCCCAGTACAGTAGCGGCTAAGGGCGCGAGGAGTGCGCCGAGAAATCCACCTCGCTGTAACACCTGTTTCTTTTTCTTCACACTGCCCGTTTTCTTGACCAACGTTCGGAGACCCGCCTTGTGCCGTTGCAATTTCCCTTTCTGCAGAGGACTGAGGGGGACATTGCCTTTTAACACATTATGGGCTACTTCACACAAACACCGGACCAAGTCGGGATCCGCGCCGCGCACCAGGGCCCGGGCTACTTCCGGGGGCGCGCTGCGTAATACCCGCAGAGCGGGCGCGTGCTTGCGTACGCGTGCAGACATGTTGAGGAAATGAAGGCTAGCGTCCGTTGTCTTCTTCTTTTATCTTTTCTCATTTGGGGGTGTACACCGTCTGTAGTTCACCGGGAAAAATCAGGGTACGCAATCGCAGGGGGGAGGGCGTGTCTTGTTTCAAGTCGATGAGGAGATAGCCGTGAGCAGGTTGGGTGGCATCTTCAAAGGCTTCTCGTACAAAGGCCGTGTTTTTAGGGTACATCTGTTGAGCCAGGTGGGTAATTTGTGACGCGTCTCTGGGGTTTTTGAATAACACCACATACTGAGCATTCAAACTAATGTTCCGGTGTTCTTTGTTTTTACTGAAGAGATTCTGTACGATGTAGATAATGCTCAACCGCCGATGATGGCTGCCTTTGGTAAAGAGCCGGGTGATTCGACTATCCGTTTCCGTCATGAGATCGTCGACCACGATCAAGGTGTCTGGGGGTAGTTCCTCAGGCGGTAAGCCTTCCACTAAGGTGAGTCCGGGGACACGGGCCAGTGCCTCATACGCGGGCTGCCAAGCGCCATAACACCACAGGATGCGAGCTAGAGGCGGTGAAATCAGGGCTGACCCGTGTTGGATGAGACGTTGAACAAAGTGTGATTTTCCCGACCCGGTCGGTCCAGCGATGAGGCACGTGAATGGATGCTGCCATCGTGGGTCCATTTCTTTAGGGGGTGATTTGACGTTTAGAAGTCAGTTGTCGGGGCCGGCGCAGGGGATAGTACTCGAAGGGAAACCGTTGTCGAGGTAAACGGTGTGATGCACGGGGATCCACTTCAAAACTGTTGAGCGGCGTCGTAGTAGTGGTGGTACTAGAGGGTAGAGTAGAAGGCTCGCTTCTCAGGGATGATGATGGAGGATGAGTGGTAGTCGTAGTACGGATCGTTGTGGTCGTAGGCTGGATGTAGCGGGGTAACGTGATGGCTGGAGTAGACGATGTGATGGGTGTCTGCGTTGAGACGTGGCGGACCCTTGACGTCTGGGCTGGTGTAGGCAGTAGGGTCGTGGTGGGTGACGGAGAACGCAGGTTGTTGAAACAGGATATCACGTACGATAAATCGTAGAACACACCGGTAAATAACGTACCCAGAACCACGACTAGACACAACACAGTACCGACTTGTGCTTTTCGAGTTCTTAACAGTAAGGGAAGACGTGTACTATCCATGGTACAAATCCTATACTGAAGGCGGGGGGTGATAGGCGTTAGAATTTATAGACGTTTCATGTCACGGCCGGACACCCAGGAATTAAACGAACGAGGCCAGCCTTGCCATTTGACGAAATGATAGGGAATCCCACGTCGACGTTCCGTTTTCAAAATCTTTTCCACCGTGTAATAGTCTTTCGGTGTTTTCACTATGGGTTGTAATTCTGCCTCGTAAAACGTGCCTTGCAGTCTCTCTCCTTGTAGATCTTCCAGTTGATAGACGTGGGGTTGTCGAGGTTTATGGCGCACGATGACAAAATGTTCATCACTCCAGTTCGGTAAATAACTCTTTTCAAATTGTCCTTTCACTTTACTGATCCGCACTACATCTCCCCGTTTGTAACGGGGTGCCGTGAGTGGTGGACTGGAGGAGTACAGCGTAGCACGCACTTGATGTTCGTTACCTTCTGTCACAGTACGGGGCGCTCGCTGGATACTGCGATGATAGGCCCTATTGTAGCCTTGGACCAGTTGAGGAAGTACATCCAGGTAGCGTCGCGTGTTTTGAGCCGTAAAATATTTGTACATGCGTCCTTTGAAGGTGCGATTAAAGCGTTCCACTACCGATGCTTTCGTCTCATTGTACGTGTGAAAAAAAAATACCTTCTTTTTCTTAAGAAAGGCTTGAAAGGGTCGGTTGAGAAATTCTGTGCCTTCATCTGTTTGTAAATAAAGAGGTTTGCGCCCCGACTTGAAAATCTGCTGAAACGCGGCTATGAGATTCTCTCCTGTTTTGGTACGCACGGGCAGGACCCAGGCATATTTGGATAGAATATCGATACAGGTCAATATGTACCGGTGTCCATCATTTTGAGGTGCAAATCGACTCATGTCGACCAAATCCGCCTGCCATTGCGCGTCTATCCCTCCCACGATGACCCGGTTACGACGAAAATGACGTCGGGCAGCTCGATGCAAACTGTACGTATCCTGAGTTTTTAACCAGTGTCGAACTTCACTTCGACTAATGCCTTGGGCCGCTCGAGTCAATGCTCCCACACCACTATAGGCAGCTGCACTCGTTGGATTATAATACAAATCAGTTAATACTTTGTTAATAGACGTCTCCTTTTTTCCCGACCGCCGCCGCCGCATCACGGACTTTGTTCGCTCCCGGCCGTGTCGATCTCTTCCCGGGGTGATACTGACTCTCTAGCCGCTGTGCATTCTTTACATATAGGCCTTTTTTCCCCGGCTGTAGTATCTGGTTTACAGAAACAAAATTCTGCCTCATGTCGTCTTTCATCAGGTTCAGCGAACGCGTCTTCTATAGCACGAACCCACGCTAATTGTTCAGGTGATCGATCGTCCGGTGATAATAACTGGTCGACAATAGGCATTATTTTCTTCAAGGCTTCCAACACAGAGGTAGTTAGGCTGATACTGCGCGATGGCTCTTTGTACCTGCCCAGACGTATGACGAGGTGTGGTAGGGTATAGACGTACATGGCATTATCCAGGTGGATGAGCTCTCCGTCCAATTCTCCGCTCAATACCCGTTTAAATTTATTCCACCCATCACGCTGTAGTGTCACGGGATTCCATAACATTTCAGCGGGTGTCCAGTAAATAGCTAGAGCGTCTTTCGCCAGTTTGACTTTATCTGCATAAACGTATAACCGTACACTCGGTGTAAGAGGCAATATGGCACGTAGTGGTAGCGACATGCTTGCTCTCAATGTCCAACTGATACACACTCTGTCTCTTCCCCTGGTATTTATAGGGCCTATTCTGTGAGAGGCGGGTCGTGTGCAGAGAATACTTTATCGACCACAGGAACTATTTTTTGCAAAGCCGTCCACAGATCGGGATCCAACGTAAATCCGCCTCGTTTGAGAGAGATCAATCGGGCAAAATAAGGGCCGCGAAAAATGTATACATCGTGATCCAGGTAAATACTATCTCCATCCAAATGACCGAATAACACACGTTTTAAGGTAGTCCAGCCTTCGGAAGATAATGTGATACGCGCGGGTTCAGGTACGCACCAGCAGCGCGAATCATCATCAATGAGGTCGATGCGATCAGGGTATATTATTATGGTACAACCCGGTGTGATCGTGCGGGTGATGATCGATTGGGTTTCCGGGTAGAGTACGTCGTCCACTTCGTTAATAATACCTTTCAGCGCCGCCCATAATGGTGGCCAAAGCACAATACCGCTACCGCGACACTGTTCTAACCGAGGAAAAAATGAATTCTCTCTACTCCGCCGCAGGTACACATCGTCACCGACAGGCAAAAAATCGACTTCGGGTTCTTGGCTTTGTAACACACGTGTCAATAGCGTCCACCCGGTCAGGCTTAAAGCTAATTTCACTTCGATCGGATGCTCCTCGATAAGGTGCAATTCATGCTGGTACACGATAAGAATTACTTTCGACGTCACTTGAAAGAACGCGAGCTCTTTGCCCGGTGATGCCATAATGAAGAATGACAAAAAATACTAGCCCGACAAAAATTTATATAGATCGATTCTGGCTAATTTTTCATGGTTAAAATAAAAAAAATACCCTGGAAAAATTAATTTAACAAGGCCATTATTTTTTTAGACGCTCCCCGAGTGGCTAAATTAAGAGTCTGGACTCATACGAGGATAAAAAATAAAATTAGTGCATTGCTGGACTCGAATTTCAAGTCTTAATAATTACCTGAACAACCATAGGGCTGTGAGAGAGTGAAACCCGAGGCTTGCCAAGCCATAGTATATAGGTAATACAGGCTCTACGTACGTGAAGGGTTTTTTTAAATAATGGGAACCCCTAGTACGCATGACACAGCTTATAAATTTAAGGCACCGTTAATTCACGGAATCAATGACTGAAATAGGTAGCCCACATCCTTTTCATAATGTTACCTTAAGAAAACAATGGTATTCATACGACAAACACATTTAATAAATTATCAAACAGCATAAATTGGTAAAATGCACTTTACCAAGGGGCCGCAACTCTGTTGCCTCGAAAATTGGCCCGCCAACTGCGTAGAACGTGCTTCTTCGCCGTAAAAGAAGGCACTGTTTTCTTGATTTTTTAAAGTTCTCATGAACGAAACGAGCTGGAATTTTCAGGGCCTGCGTATCGATTGCTAAGTGATAGACTTGCTCTATTTTTAATCCATAAAATTAATTTATTTTTAATGAGCCGGGTTTTCCGTATTTTGCGTATTCGAAGATTACGGCTCGAAACTCGGTAAAAATTAAAAATCAGGACGTAGTCAAGGGGTAGACGGCTGAAATTTTTAATACGAGTGCCTGATTTATCTGAGATGAATTGGAACTAAAAATTCTATGAGCGGTGAGATGTATTGTAAAATGACAGGCGTTTATAATTCAGAATGAAACACACCGAATTTTCAAGGGTTCCCAGAATCTTTCTGCTGCCTACATGGCTTCGCTGGCGTCCGCGTATTGTCTATATATAGTGGCCCCTCTGCAATACGATTACCATAAAAATTTTCACATTGTCGAAAAGAAGAAACATACAGAGAAGATGACCACTACCAACAGACTGTCACAAAGAAATGAGCGGGTGATGAGGCAGTATGTTCGGCGCTTCTGGCGGGATGAATTCAGAGGATGGAGGGCGACCTTACTCAATGAGGATGAGGGAGAGAACACGACGGCGAATAATGTGAGGGCACTGTTGGTTGCCGCACATTCTACCATCAGCCAGGAGGACTGGTTCGACCAACTGCATCAACTGATGAATGCGATGCATCCCAGTCCTCCTGGCCCAGCAACAGCAGTGCCCGAACAGAATTTGACATGTCAGGAAGTGCTGCCAAATTCACCGACCAGAACAAGAACACCGTCCAGTACAGCACCCCGGCAGGAGGAGGAGAAGAAAGAGGAACCCTTCCCACTAGAGGACCTCCCCTCCTGCCTGGCCCAAGAAGATGATGACACGCCACTGATTGTGTATGAACAGCCTCCCCCCACGGTTTCGGCAGCCAGATTCTTAGATGGGCGCCCCCTTGACGCTGACATCGATGAAGAGGACGGCATCAGCCCCTACCGGTACTTTACCGTCAGCCACTATGTCAGCCACCGTACAACTGAGATGTAAGCTACTCTCCCCAGAATAAAAACTGGGAAAAAAAATAATACCTGCCCTTTTCAGGGCAAACCATTCCTTCCGAGGGAGGAAACTTCTAACTAGCACATGAATTTAAAGCACAGAATGTCCTACATTACTCTCTTTTTAGCAAACTACATTCAAAAAAACAATCCCTGTCCTATATGAAAAAGGTTCTTGTCAGGACCGATCTCTATCACATATCAAACACAGGATTTTTTTCTTTTTGCCCCCATTAATTAATACTCAGTCTGCGCGATAACGGACTGTTATTTTTTTTTTTCAACCGGGGACATAACCCCGAATAATGGGTAATTTATTTTTGATAAAATAGCCCGAATGAATAACGGGTATTTTATTTTGAATGAACACAGGGGTTATAAGGTGTGGGGATCTCGTGTTTAATTTTGTGCAAGATTAGCAGTTCTCTTTCGGAAAAGATAATTGTCCTGAAAAGGACATTTTTTTTTGGATATGTAATAAATTACATCGTTGAGGGCATCTGTAGTCGGTGTCTTCTCTCAGCGCACACGGTACAGGTAAGAGGTAATAGTTCACACGGTTGGGGATGATTGGCTTCTGCACAGGTAGGTATTTGGGCCCGACGATGGATGCAGACTTGACACAATGCCTGATGACCACAAGGGCCTATGGCAAACCGGGCAAACTGGTTAGAACATTCCACGCAGGGTAGATATAATTGGCTTTGTCGTTCTGTGTTACAACCCAATGTTGAAGTGGAGATGGTCCAAACATAATACGCCTCATCGTGCATTTTTTGGAGGGGGGGTCTTATTGTCCTCTCTCTCTTGCCCCTTGTATCTGTTCTGTCTTCCCTCTGGCGTAGCCGGACATCTTTTCTTTTTTTCTGTACCCTCTTCTTCTTCTTCTGGGTGAAATGTTCTCCTCTGTTCTCTGTTGCCTTGGCATCTGGTCTTTGTTCTTCTGTAGCCTGGGTGCTTCCCTCTGTTTCGGGGGTTCTCTCTTGTACCGGTTCGTCTTGAGCTGGGGGTGATTTTAACATCTTCTCTAACTCGGTGTGTATCTCGTCAAAACAGGGGTCGACGTCTGGAAAAACATCCGGTATGGTTGAAGTTGAAGCAGGCTGGTTCCCAGGTGAAGGAGGAAATAATTCTGCCATGATATCAGTTATCCAGGGTTGGTCATGATCTTCCAAACTTATGATAGGCCCGAAGAGTTGATTTTCATCATGGGTGATGAAGTCGTCAATATCCTTGATTTCAGTCAGCGGTAGTGACTCCATGACTGGGTACTGGCGAATAATTAAAAAAATATAGCGCTATTTATAGTCTAACACGCGGACGCCAGCGAGAACACTCTAGCTGTGTGATATATTTTTACGACGTTGACAATATTTGTGTTTCTTTTTCATTTTAAAAACGATTGTCATTTTACAATAACTATCAACGCACCTATATTTTTATTGTAAGTTGCACTCAGGCAATTCAATGTATTGTAATTAAATTTTTAACCGTCTAACGCTACACACTACCGCTATTTTATTAATTTTTATTGATTTTAAACCCATAAAAATCGTGTACGGGAGTCTGAAACACCAGGTACATGGAAAATAAATTGATTTTCTTCACTAAAAAACGTGTAGACTCTGGGTGACAGTCGTCTAATAGTTCCATGAAAATTGTGACGGGTTTTATCGAAAAAATAATAAGAAATTTTAATGCTTGGGACAAGGGATACACAGCGCAGTGGGATTCTTGCACTGACTGACACCGGTGAGTGGGGTGGGTTCAAAATGGCCGTCATTTTGTACTCCCAATCACTATACAGTGGGCCGCAGCCTATCTTGCACTCACTGACGCCGGTGAGTGGGGTGGGTTCAAAATGGAGGCCGGTGGATGACCGTCATTTTTGTACTCACCTCCCACTAGACTATAAATAGCGTATAATTTTGATATTTATTCACCAATACACAATCATGAGTTTTAGAAGACGGCGACCTCTATTTACACATCATCCGACTCGAGATCCGAGAAATCGACGAGCTGCCCTGGCTAAATACTAGTAGACCTCCAACAAGAACCACGATGATGCCGCCTGTGTACACTGAAAGTATAAGGACTGAAGAGCATACAGCCAGACTTCCCACCATTGCCGAAACTCCAACAATTTCAGCTGCAGAAACATCACAACCCTGTCGCCACCAAGTAGAGATAATCCGACTCAATGATCAGATTATCGCCATGCGGGAGGGATGGCTGGGCTGGAGACGACGATGAATGGGATGGAGGCGCAAATTACCATACTGAAAAAAGAACGCCATCTCGAAGAGAAGAAAACACGATGCTGTATCTGCACGGATGAAGAAAGTTGGTACGCCGTGTTACCCTGTGGACATCTTTGCCTATATACCGTGCCTAAGTGTGTCGTATCACACTATCAAAGGCCCTTTTCAGGGCCAACCCATCTTTCCGAAAGAGGAAACTTCTTTCCTAAGCACACCCAAATAACACCAGATCACATCATCCTTTTCCCCAAAGAAAAACATTTTTTTTAAATTTATTTTACCAATTTTTGAAATTATTGAAAAAAATTATACCCTTTAACCACCGCGCATGCGCGGAATCACCCTAATTCAATGCCATACCCAGTCCATCAGATGCTCCTTCACGTCAGCTTCAATTTGATACCTCTCTCGAAAAAACGACCAAAAAAAATTTTTAGCTGCATATTTTCACCCTCACCATGTCAGGGTCAAAATTTCTTTAATTTTTTTTTTTTGGAGGTAGTGGGTCGAGTGAAGTATCAAATTGAAGCTGACGTGAAATGCTTCACATTGATACCTTACTCGACCCCATTGGACCACTAACTCAAAAAGACTTTTAAAGATCGATATGGATCTTCTTTTTTTTCTTTTTTTCAATTTTAATTTTGGAGGTAGTGGGTCGAGTGAGGTATCAAATTGAAGCATTTCATGAATGCTTCACATTGATACCTCACTCGACCCGATTGGACCATGAGGGACGCCCCTAACCCCATCTATTTTAAAAGATCGATCTTCAAGATCGATCTTTTTTTTTTTCATTTATTTTATTTTGGAGGTAGTGGGTCGAGTGAGGTATCAAATTGAAGCTTAGGTGAAGGGCTATCTAATGGACTAGGTGTGAGGTTGACATATCGGCCTTCTGCGCATGCGCGAAGGCCGAAGGCTATGAAAATAGCCTTTTTTTGGAACTAGGAGAGCCCCTAGTGACCCGATGGAGCCGAGTGAGGTATCAATGTGAAGGTGAGATGAAGGGACATCTGATGGACTGGTGTGGGTTGAACTATCTATGAGTGGCTCGAGAGAAATCGCATCCGTCACCGTGAACGGCTGATCAAACACATAGGTATTATTGCTGGGGTAGAAATACCGCAGTTGGTCCGTCTCCTTGTGCCGTAAGATATACCCAAATGTCATATTCAACTTATAGGCCGTCACCTGATCTTTGAAAATGTTCTCGGCATAGGTAGTGAGATACGTGAGGTCCTCCAACCGAAAATTGTACAAGTCCAAAAGACGACGGTCACGGTGAAAACAATGGCGTATGGTAGCCCAGTGTCGTTGATAAATGACCCTCACACGCTCGTCTTCAGGCAAGACTTCAACCGGAGGTGCTGCTGGGTCCAAGGGAAAATCTTCTCCACGTCTCATACTTTTCGTCTCATACAAGCGGATAGACAAGCAGGCAAACAGGCAGGGAGGCAGGCAGGCAGGTAAGTCCAATTGAAATACACCCCTTTCCCTAAAAATCGACTGCTTTTATACGTTTTCCGGTGAGTGGGGTGGGTTGAAAATGGCGGCACCTTATTTTACACACACAACACCGTAAGCCGCCATTTTGAACCCACCCCACTCACATCCCAGGTCAATCAGTGCACGGGGTGAGTGGGGTGGGTTCAAAATGGCGGACTTTAAGCGGTCGGGAGAAAATAAGGTGCCGCCATTTTGAACCCACCCCACTCACATATCACTCACTGACCAAAATGGCGGCCCCTTATTTTACACACACAACACCCTAAGCCGCCATTTTAAACCCACCCCACTCACCCAGGTCAATCAGTGCACGGGGTGAGTGGGGTGGGTTCAAAATGGCGGACTTTAAGCGGTCGGGGAAAAATAAAGGGCCACCATTTTGAACCCACCCCACTCACATTGCCCACGACCCCTTCATCTTCACTCATAGACTGACCCGGTGAGTGGGGTGGGTTCAAAATGGCGGCCCCTTATTTTACACACACAACACCCTAAGCCGCCATTTTAAACCCACCCCACTCACCCAGGTCAATCAGTGCACAGGGTGAGTGGGGTGGGTTCAAAATGGCGGACTTTAAGCGGTCGGAGAGAAAATTGTGGGCCGCCATTTTAAACCCACCCCACTCACATTAGGCCAATACGAAGTGAGTGGGGTGGGTTCAAAATGGCGGACTTTAAGCGGTCGGAGAGAAAATAGTGTGCCGCCATTTTAAACCCACCCCACTCACATTAGGCCAAGCGGACTTTCATAAGCCGCCATTTTAAACCCACCCCACTCACATTAGGATGCCACGCCCCCTCACACGTCACTCACGCCCCACTCACGCATGCGCACATAAGACAAATCAAGTTCTGCGCATGCGCAGTGAGGCAAAATGCGAACGATTGACTCCTTGTATACTACTTACATGGTCTAATGGTCCTGTCTAATATTGAGGGAAAACTTCAGCACAAGTAGTACCGTTGCCAGGGTGATTGGGTGTTTTATTGAACTGTTTTAGGATTTGAGAAGAAGAGCAGAATAAAAGAGTCCTCGAGTTATTCAGCTACTGCAGATAGTTTGATGAACTGTTTTGGCTAGTTTTTGTACCTCCTGGTCTATATTAGTGAAGTTAAATATTTTCTGATATTCTTATGTATGTTCAGATGTCATTTTCACAGAGTTTTTCAGATTTAGAGCATGAATACAATATAGATGCCACTCAGGGGTTGCCTTGGAGGATGTCATAAATCGCTGGTTGATAAAAACTTTATCCAGTACACTTAATATATGCCGAAGAAAATAGTTTGAGGCATACTTACTATATGTTTGCCATGTTGACAAGAAATCCTAATCCTCTAGGCTCCCATTCTTGCAGAAATTGTATTCAGTATATGTAGCTTGGGGACAAACATCCCCTCCACCAGACCCTCTATACCATTTAGATGCAGACACCTACATGAACTTGGTCAATGGCTTGGTTCACTTGACTGGATAGGGTCAGTTGATAGGGTCAAACTCCAAGTCATCATGTCTAAATAGAAGTGACCTACATGTACCAGGCTGCATGTCGGTCTGCACAATATAATTGTCATTCTACCATTGTTAGAATTTGTTAGGCTGGAGGTACTTGTATATAATATGATGCCATGCGAGGATGTATCCTAGCATAGCTCCAGTCCATCTAACCATAAGGATTTTACATTGTATCTCAATACTGAATTTTTGTCATTTACTGCTGAATGATATGCTTTCTGTAATCTGAAAACATAAAATATTTTACAAATATTGATGCAGAGAAGGCATTATTTATCCTTTCATTAAGTCGGTTTCACAATAAATAAGGAATCTGTCCCATTGTCACGAGTTATTTTTTTTAAATAAATACAATATGTATTACATGAATTACGCTAATTCACTATCTAGAGATCCTTGTTGAGAGAAATGTGTAAGACTGGCCAAACTGTGTGGCTCTTCGCCATGGGACTGAACATCAAAGAGTTAGTGAAATTAGTCTTACAGCTTTGGTAATCTTCCCTGCTGAAAAAAAACGCATAGGGGAGAGTTTACAAAATCCATTCATTTTGAGGCTGATTACATCTTTATATAGCCTCGTTTTTCGTTTTTGTGCTTTAGGCTCTATAGTTTTTATACGCCCGACAAAAGGCGGACGTATTATATGATGGCGGTTTCCGTCCGTCTGTCTGTCTGTCTGTCCGTCTGTCCATACCTCGTGTCCGGTCTATATCTGGGACAGTTTTCTATCTACAGTTCCAATTTTTGGTGAGTAGATACCCTACGGGGAGACGATGTGTCGCGTACTAAAATGAAGGTCGAGATCAGAGGTCAAAGGTCACTGGCCTGAAAAACAGAAAATCAGTGAAGTGTTCATGTCCGGCCTATATCTGTGAACGTTTTCTATCCACAGTTGCAATTTTTCGTGAGTGGATACGCTAGGTAGAGACGATGTCTCGCGTACCAAAATTGAGGTCCGAGGTCAGAGGTCAAAGGTCACTGTTGCCTAAAATCAGGAAATCATTGATCATTGACAGTTTTTTTTTATCTCCAGTTCTAATTTTTAGTGAGGGATGCTCTAGGGGGGAACGATGTTTTGCATACCAAATGTAGGTCGACGTCAGAGGTCGAAGGTCGAAAAATCAGGAAATCATTAAAAATTTCTAATTTGTGTATTCAGTAGGGGGAAATAAAGTGTCGCCTACAAAAAAATCAGGTCAAGGTCGAAGGTCAAAGGTCACTGTGACCCCAGAATCAAGGACAAAGGTCAGTGTGACCGAAAATCAGAACATTTTTTGTGAATGGATTCAATAGGGGAAATGAAGTGCCGCATACCAAAAATTAGGTCAAGGTCGAAGGTCAAAGGTCACTGTGACCTAAAAATCAGGAAATTATTAAAAATAACATTTTTTTTGTGTCGGTAGATACATTGTACATTAGGGGGACACCATGTGTCACATACCAAAATGTAGGTCAAGGTCAAATGTCAAGGTCACTGGGACCCCAAAATTGTGAGATTGTTAAAAATCATAATTTTGTGTGTCCATTGGGGGAATTACAGGGAGATGGTTTGTCATGTACCAGAATTTAGGTCAAGGTCAATAGTCAAGATAACTGTGACCCCAGAATCAAGAAATCTTTAAAAATTATTTGTTTTTGTGTCCGTAGATACATTAGGGGGACATTATGTGTTACGTACCAAAATTTAGGTCAAGGCCGAACGTCAAGGACACCTGTGACCCCCAAAATCATGAAATTCATAAAAATCGTAATTTTGTTGTGTCCATTGATACAATGATCATGTAATGCGATGTTGCGTTCTGTCCATTCATCCATTAACATTTGTTGTCCATGCGATATCTCTAGTTTCAAGGTATGGATTGCTACCAAACTTTGAGTATATCTTACTCGCAAAGAGGATCCATACATTTTGAGATCAATTTTCAAGGTCACAGTCCCCCAAAACTGAGTGAGTGAGTGAGTGAATAGGGTTTAACGTCGCTTTCAACATTTTTTCAGCTATATCACGACGGGGAAGGGAAAGGGAGGGGAGGGGCAGGGGTACCTACTTGTAACAGAGCAGATCTAATGCTGCCATTTTATAGTGCTGTCCCACTGAAATATCATGCCGTAGGCAGACATGACACCCCACTCAGTCACATTATACTGACACCGAGCGAACCAGTCCTTGTTCTATCCTCTTAATGCTGAGCGTAAGCGAGGGAGCAACAAGTTCCATTTTTCAAGTCTTAGGTATGACCCGGCCTGGGATCGAACCCAATACCTACCGCTTACGAGGCCGACGCTCTAACCATTAGACCACCGCAGTGCGGCCCCCCAAAACTGAATCAAGTTTTACTGACAATATGTGTTAGGTTGGAATATTCAGATATGTATATGGCATCAGTTCTGTGGAGTTCTCTGCCATGTTTGAAACCGCTACATTTAGTTAAACTGTTGTGAAATAAAAAAACATACATTTAATGGGGAGAGGGGTCCTTTATAAACTTCATACCTGTTTATTAACTCAAGAACAAAGGTTTATTTCATCACTTTCTTCTTCCTTCATGAAAAATTCTCTCGCCCGTAAGGAATCCATTTGCAGGAAAACTACTATTTTCTTGTGTTTGACTATTGTCGATTTCAGTGTGGGATATGTGAGCTCTCGACCCTTGTTTTGAGGTCAGCTAGTTACCAAGAGTTGAGCCCATTTTAATTTATCATTCAATATAAGATGTGATATAGGTCACATTCTCAGAATCACAAAATCATAGACTGCTGGATTGGTAGCTACCAATTGGAATCAAGGCTAATAGACAATCTTGCCAGATATACGGGCGTATATTGAAGCCCATTGGGCTCTTGTTTTTTTAATTTTTTATATTGATTGAGATAAAGAGTTTAATTGTTCCACACTATAATATCGAGAATACGTTGTAGTGTAACCGTAGAAAATCACATACTTATCGGTAGATTAAAGATTTTGAAACTGATCTTCGGTACTGTTGACCTGCTTTGGGACGCAAGATAATTTGGGGTAATGTCAAATGCGCTTTGCGGCCAGCTCCGGTCAGAGGTCAGTTGCTGTATGGAGTGTTTGTCAGTTTCTTCTCTCTTCCGCTTCTTCATCTTTTCTCGACTTTTCTTTTTCGTCGGATAACTTTTGAATGCCTTTGTCAATCAACTTCACGTTTGTGATGCATACTGATCCTACCTAGGGGAAGACACCTATTGTTTTTCAGCGCTGTCCGAAACTAGGTTTTTATCTACAAATACCCGTATATGCAAATTTTCCATTTGTTCAATTTTTTCAATCGGATAAGTTCCGAATACCTTCGTCAATCAACATCAAACTTGTTGTGCATATTGCTCCTGTCTAGGGGTAGACATATGTTGTTTTTAAGCTCTGTCCGAGACTGGATACCTGTGTTTTATCTACAATTTCTGTTATATGCAAATTTTCCATCTGGCTGCCTCTGTTTGGGTAACAATTCCATATTCTCATTCGCACAGATGGCACATCAATGACTTGTTCACAGTAAGCCATTTGCATCTAAAGTACATTGAGTTCCTGGTTTACAGTCAGGCCATTCGTGTACAGTATGGTGATTGGTGATTTTAGGCCCTGGAACATGTACATGTATATATATATATTTCTCTCACAAATGAATTAACAGAGACAGTGGCCTTGCAGATTTTAAAGCCACTGACATAGGTACATTAATTCCCGAACATCTCAGTGCCAAATCTAGGTAGAAGGTGCAGCTAACAAGACCATGATTTTTTTTTGTGTGCTGATCCACTTATAGGTGGTGACACCTGAGGGCAAAGTTAAATTCCCGGACAATAATTCCTGATGTTGATGTTTCTGTCCTTGTTCTTGTCCCTGTCCAAAAAAGTTGTTTTGGGCTTAGAAAATTGTTCCTGTCCACAGCTTCTCGGTCTCATGCTGTTTCCAGAACTGAGCCCCCCCCCCCCCACCTAATTCTCATATAATCGGGGAGATTATATGATGCTATATTTATCATGCTTATTAAACGCATGCACTACCCTCGGGAGGATGTCCCCACCCTCGTGGCACCAAATGTTACGCAGCTTCTCAGCCACATGTGATACTAACCTACCTTAGGTATGAGATGCAGTGTAGATTGTTTATACACACACACACATGCCGAATCACCTATAATATATTCCTCAAAAGTAATTACTAATACATTGATGGCATTATTTTATTTCAGAAATACAATATGAAATTCCCGCAGTACTGAACTCCTGTTAGTTTTGAATTTCGTGTCGCCTTAAACGAAGGACACGATTTCCTTCAATTTTGCTATCAAATCATTCTATTCCACATCTTATGATTTACCCAAAAGCTTTTGCACGAACCATATTTTATTTCAGAAGAATATATGAAATTAATGGCGCGGGGAATGCCCGCAGTACCGAAACCCTGTTAGTTTTAAATTTCGTGTCGACTTAAATGAAGGACACCATTTCCTTCTATTTTGCTATCAAATCATTGTATTCCACATCGTATGATATCCCTAAAGCTTTTTCATGAACCATTGGTGTCCACACATGTAACTTACTATATTAAAACTGAGTTCTTAAAGTGGGTGTGCACACTGTGCATATTTCCTGAATTGAATTCAACCTTGTGTTTCTTTAGAGTGACAGATGATGATATGCACTTGTCGGTGTGGTTCTTTTATGTGCCGGGAGTTATCTATGACCTTCATGTCAGCACACCTACAGCTACTCTCGAGGAGAGCATGTCTCCATCCCCCAGGGCGCCGAGCCCATCCTCTATCTCCAAAACTAGCCTTCGCCTGACCCTCATATATTGCGTTTGAGCTTATGTATCCAATATATCTTGGCAGAAAGTTGAAATTTGTGTGTAGTCTGCAATATTGGTATAATTCTGCCACCCTCGATGAATTGCAACCCCAAAAGGACATGATTTATCAGGCATAGTCCCATGTTTTCGAATTTGGTAAGTCCCTTGCCTAAATTCTTGCTTGAAATTCCTTTTCGTACCAATCCGCCTCCAGGTGGTGCCACCTGGGGGCCAAGTTTACATTTTGGTAAAACTGAACAGATTCAGTTTTCTATTTCCAATGTCAAGGGATCTTGCTTCAAGATCTCGGTTGGGATTGTTTTTTTTGTGCCCATCTGCCTATACGTAGCGCCACCTGTGGGCCGAGGTAAAATTGCATTTCCGGTCAGTAACTGTGGAAGACCTGAACGGATTCTTTCCAAATTTGGTATGTGGGTACCATCCTTCAAGTTATTTTGTGCTGATTCGCCTATTGGCATCGTCGCGAGCCAGTGTATCGATCAATCTGTCGATACACTGGCTTGGTTAGTTACCCATACGAGTTATGGATATAAATAAAGCAATGGGTTTCCTCTAAATCAACCCAGTCAGTGAACGCGCTAAGCTAGTTGATTATAGGTCAACCCGCTGCGAGGTATGAGATGTGACAGGTTTGAATTTCATCGCATGGGAAACTGCTTTGATGTTAAACGAAAATTTCGGATTTGGTTGCCTTTGATACATATTAAAACAACTCTCCAAATAGAACCAAACAGAACCAAACATATATTTTTTCTCATTTTAAATTTTTTTTTAAGGAGTACTAATCATTTTAAAACCGCGAAATCGCAGTTCTTAGAGTGTCGCCGTTGTACTGTATCCAGAAGGCGGATATGACGTAGGGCCATGGAGAAGGCATGCTTCTCTTCTGTCTGTTCAGGTAATATACGTGAAGCACGGAGTCTTCAGTCGAAATTGAGTGAAATCATGTCGACGAGCGGCAGTTCCGATTCCAGCGGTGAAAGCGACGAGGAGGCTGCGTTTGATCTTCAGGGCTACAAATTCGAGCCGAAACGCTCAGATGCGGAAGATCAGAGCAGCGGGGATGATAGCAGCTCTAGTAGAGCTCTAGACAGCCGACGAAATGGAGACAAGCTCGCATGGAAAATTTAGTCTGGTGCCGGAAAACACACTGCTCTCATCAACGGCTTACGGGAGAGATCGAGTGTCTTTGCTGTTGGGAGAGCAAACAAAGCCGCGCTCTGGCAACTAGAAATGAAAATGGTATGAGCTATTTGGTATATAAAGTAATTCTTGCCATTTTTTACTAACCAAACTGCAATTTAGGCCCCATATGTTTGTGAGTTTTTTTCTTTTTATGCACTTCAGAGCACGCAGTTCCATGATGCTTTCACATGTTCTGCCTCCAGCTTACGTCACACTGTTTTACGTACTTTTACTCCGATTGGCTAAAATAGGTCACGTGACAATACAATGGCGCTTTCCTGGAGTTTGGTAAATTTGACGGTAGCACAGCATTTGGTTAACTATTTCTGCGTTAAAATACATTCCAAAAAGAAAATAAAAATACAGTTGAATACCAATTGACTAGCTCTTTCAGTTGAAATTAGCTTTACCATAACTGAACCTCTCCTTTAAGCTGAAATCGACATCGGAAGTCAAAGCAAAAACCGCAGGCTTGGGATACCGACATGCTAATTTAAAACAAGCGCAGGGGATGGAATGTACAAGATTGTATAATGCATGCATCAATTCAAGAACTAATTCGAATGACCAAAATGTCGAGGTAAACCCTCTGCGAGTATTTAGGATTTACCTGGACTTGTGAAGATGCCTATAGGTGGCACCACCTGTGGGCCATGTTAACATAGTTTTTTTTAGGTTTTACGTCTTTTTCTCTCTTCACAAATAATGAATATTTCCTTTACTTAACATGCAAAATCGATGCCTCATCGATCGTATTCGATCGACTATATATATTGTTTGTTGCGGTTGAAGGAATAGTTTTTTTATGGAATGCTCTCATACTGTACCGTACAGCTCCGCAAGTAGGATGCTTGCAAAGGTGCATGACTGCAGGGAACTTTGACCGGTGTATCTAGTGCTGGGTGTTATCTATTCATAAGACGGGAATAGCTACATCGGGCAACATCAAAAGCATCATATAAGTGTAGTGGAAATGATGCCGTGGTACTGACAGACAAACATGTATGACTCCACGGGCTAATACACTGATTGCACATACAAAGACATCCCAAAAATGACGTGTGTGCTGATATTGTATCTCAGTCACTAGATTTCGCTCAGATGGGTGTAACAGAGCATCCACATACGATCCCGGCATATCACCAGGTACACGAGTGTAGTGGAACACCGCTAAACGATGGCGATGAGTAATCCGACAGAGGAATTTTAGATATCCTCAATGATATAATACATGTACGGTACTTAGAGGAAGGTCCCAACCGATAAATCTGTATTGCCTCGTGCTACAGTATTTTCGGTTAAAGAATGTGAACTTCATCCCAAGCACTTCTCGTGAATTCTAGAAATTAGGGAGTCGGCGAGATACAAGTTCCATCAATGTAAAAACAATTTAGATATCTGAGACCAAGTCGGTTGTTTCATGGCAAGCGAGACCAGTAACAGGCCAACAATGTGGGATGCATGAGTTGTTACCCTTGAATACCGCATTTGTTACAGGTGCAGAATTTCTGCTATGGATAAGGCGATATAATTTAAGGAATCGATTATTTTATTTAATAATATTATAAATTAAGTTTGTGAAAACGGTAATAGAAGTGAAAAATATATTTGCAAAACCATATATAATGATCTGGTCGGAGCTCCATGTACATGTATGCATATCGTTCAAGGCAAAATTATGGGAACGCCTGAAACTGTACAAATCCCGTTCAACCGCTCATCTAACATCTCGTCTTCTTTTGTTTTGTCGAGCTGGCCATATCGATACCGGTAGATGAAATATTCCGACGAAACCGAACACCTTCATAAGATGAAGCGTATTCCGCATCCGCGACAAATCCTAATGATAGATAGCAGGTAAAGCTTACCGCGCGCTCCGGCTTTCCCGGAATGGACTGAAAAGAAAGAAACCACTGATATAAATTTAATACCACACGTAGTGCCCCGGGTGACTTGTACTGTTGTGCACTCTGTAAAATCTATAGATCAGACAAACAGTCAGCTAGACAACCAACCAAAACATCAGAATAACAGAATGACCAGCTGATTCCAATGATGTTCATGCAAGTAAGTCGCATTGTTGTTCTTGTTGTTGTTGTTTTTATTTTATTCTCTTATAAAACTAGTATCTCAAGCATAAGAGAACAAACAGCATTTGGGGGATATAGCACCATGTGATTTTCTCTTGTAGCACCAATGATAAATACCCATCGGGTTAAGATTGGAATTTTACATGTAGCCTCTGGTGAAACTCAAATCACTTGTTGTTTATTCCAAATAAACCAGATTTTGTCTAATGCCCCTGTAACTGCACTCTAAGGTACCATAATTTTTAGGGTACATACACTAAGTTGACAGAATAATATAATTGCAAAAAGGCAGAAGATAATATTGTACTAAACATATAAATTCTTTGCAGGGTTAAATTGGGAAGAGGCTCTGCTTTCTACTAAATCGTTCACCAGAACCAGTGAAGATGTCTGTCAAAGTTGAACTTGTGACCAATTGTCCCCCAGTAGAGCCTCCGATGGAGAGAGAGTCAGTTTCCATGGATATCCATTGTGGTGATTTTGATCAGGATGTAGAAGAGGTCGCCATGGTTACAGTGAAACAAGAACCAGTTGAAAATGTAAGTTTTGGGGGTGTGAGCCTACTGATTGAGTCAAATTGAACCAGTTACAATTCCGATACGAATATATCTTAGTTGAAATAATTTCAACCAATTGTTCTTTATGTTGGAAGAAATTTGACCAAATATTTATGATATTGTTTGGTCAGAATTTAATTTTACTGAGGATTTTGTTGTTGGTCCATGACTATCACAATGATAGCTAAAATATTGTATTCACATTGTAGCTTCCATGTTACTGATGGCCTGATATAAAAATGAGCTGACATCTGATTTAGCCCAGTTTAACAGGGTGTGTTGCATTCTCTACTTCATGGGCTCAGCATATCCCAGGACATGTCGCAAACGACTCTTCTTCTTAATGGTGATTACCACAATGTTCCTCTCTCTTTAAATGGACAAAACTTCATCGTTATTCGCGTTTGTAAAATCCAGATTCATTTGTCAATCTCTCTGCTCAACACCATTTGACTGTTCGGGTTCGAGACTATGAGATATCCAGTAACCAAATGGACTGGCATGACTGATGAGTTTTGTTTGTTTTTTTCTCTCTCTCTCTCATTCGGATTTCGATTTTAGAATTGCAAAGGGTTCTGTATTTTGCATCAGCACATAAAAATGAAGTTGAAACGGTTGAAATAAAGGGACTTTTTTCCCCCGAAAGTGCTGATGAGAAAAAGATTCATTTGTGGTGTGTGCTGCTGCTTGGACCAGGGAGCAAGAGGGCATGGGCACGAGAGGTAATGTGAAGTGATGAGCTCAGCATCTCATACATTTCACAACTAATCTTTTTGATGTAGAAGACAAGTGTAATGGACATTATGTATTTTCACCGTAGGTTCCATTTTATAGTGAATCGTGTGGTACAGCCTACCCTCTCCTTCCCAGCGATACGATTATTAGAGAGCCACATGACCCAAACACAGGGCAAAATGCAGACGAAGATCCGGCAAGTTCATCGGGGTCCTCGGCATGGCAGGTACTGAGACTTATACTCAATATAAAGAATACCAGAGAATTGTTATGTTAACCAAGTCTTCCTTACTAGCACTGCCTTAGTAAATGATTGTGTTGTGTATGAAGTGATCAGGCAAGTAGAATAGTTGCTGCATAGGGAAGCTTGATCACGCAGTCGCAAATAGAATAATTCCTATGCAGATAAACATCAAGATGAATGCTCTAGATAACTGTCTATTACCTCTTGTCACATGTACACTGTAAAGTTGACAGGTCATTGTATTCTCTATAAGATCATGTCATAGAGATGAGCATCCATTATCATTGTGACGATCAAGTAATTTATGATATCCATTGTATACGCCCGCCCAAAATGTGGACGTATTACCTGAAGGTGATTTCCATCCGTCTGTTCATCTCTTGTCTATTTGGGACACTTCTTATTTTTGTGGATTCCATAGCGGAAAAATAAGGAGGTAGAGGTCAGATTTGACCCCAAAATCAGGAAGTCGCTATAAACAAGAAAAAGGAAGCTTTGTCAGTGGATACATTAAGTGGAGACTGTGTCGCATACCAAAATTGAGGTCACGGTTCTCCATGACCTCGAAATCAGGAAATCATTTATAAATGTAATTTTGTATGTTAGATTATTCATTAAGGGAAGACAATCTGTTTCGTATCAAAATTGAGGTCATGGTACAAGCTGAAGGTCAAGCGCTGTGAACCCCAAATCAGGATAGCATTAACGCAATTTTGTGTGTTATAGGATACAATATGGGAAGACGATTTATTGTGCGAGTGTATATTGAAGCCAGTCTTGGTTCTGGTTGGTTCATACTCCTTGTAAGAACCAGTAAACAATGTATAAAATAGCCATGTCTTGGGATAACAATGTTGTGAAGATTCCGGACTTGACTGCTGCACACAGGCTTAGACATTAGTTCCTCACATGAAGTATCTACCGTATCTTTCTGTATTTCCCTAGTATTGGATTTACATTTAGCTAACCAGAAGGATCAACAGAATCATCCTCCACTGTAATCAGCAGTGAGAATGACTTCAATTTTCCCCAAAATTTATTATCATAAACAGAGAAGTCAACTATACAATTAAGCATCGTGACTTCTCTGGTCATGATTGTATCTTGCATGTAATAGATGAATCTGATGCAATGTTCAGTGACCAGTCATTTTACACAATTCACATTACTAGTAAATAGTTTTTTAGGGACTCAATTTCCAAAGCTCGTCCAGAAGGCGCTATGCAGTACTATGGCTTAGGTATACTAGTAATTGCTGCCAATTTGGCCTATAGACAGATTTACAAAGTAGAGGAAAGGGGTAGGAGAGATGAGGATTCCTGGGAACAGAACTTTATATGACAAGATATGAAATGAACTGATGATTTTAATCTGATAATTTTATTTTTAGATTTACAAAGATGGAGAACCAATAGGTCATATCGAGGACCCCATTCTCCAACAGTCATCAATATCTGGGTCCAGTTCACTGCTGGTAATGCCTGTGGAGTCTAAGGAGAATACCACGAAGATACCAGAGCCTGGGGAGAAAGTTTTCACATGTTCTATGTGTGAATACGTGTGTACTGAACAGAGTTCTCTAAGTCTTCACTTGTTAATAGATCACCGTGTTCAAACTGAAGAGAAATCTTTCAGATGCTCAGTGTGTGAATACACCTGCTCAGATCAGTATCATCTGGATAGACACATGCTATCTCACACCATAAATGATACTTTTATCTGTTCGATTTGTGGCTACAAAGGTGAAGATCCTGTTGATCTTATTAGACACACGAAAACCCACACGGGCGATAAGCCTTACAAATGCCCCATGTGCGATTACAGGGCTGTAAAGCAGGGTAAATTAAATAGTCACATGAAAAATCGCCACTGGGAGAAGCAATTCAAGTGTGACTTCTGTGAGTACAAGACTTCTCGGCAGAGTTGCTTGGATATACACACGAGAAATCATACGGGTGAAAAACCATACAAATGCTCATCGTGTGATTACATGGCGGTTAGTCAAGGTGGGCTGAATAGCCACACGAAAAAATGCCATGGGGAGAAACATTTAAAGTGTAGCTTGTGTGATTACAGGTGTTCCTGGCGAGAAAATATGGAAAGACACATGATAACTCATACCGGGGAAAAGCCATACAAATGCCCATTGTGCGATTGCAGGTATGTCAAGAAGAATGCATTATATAAGCACATGAGAAATCATCATGGGGAGAAACATTTCAAGTGCAGCATGTGCGAGTACAAGTGTGCCCACCAACGTCATCTCAATAAGCACATGAGGAGTCACACTGGAGATAAACCTTACAAGTGTACAGTATGTGGAAAAGAGTTCAAGTGGAAAAGCCAGTTTGATGTACACATGAGAATTCATTCCGCAGAAAAGCCATACAAATGCTCAATGTGTGACTACAGGACTATCCAGCAAGGTAGGCTGACTACGCATATGAGAACTCATACAGGAATGAAGCCTTTCAAGTGTTTATTATGTGAGAACAGATTTAAGGAACGGAAACTCTTGAATGTTCATATGAAAAAGCACCTAGGAGAAAACCCCTACAAGTGTTCGTTATGTGATGACAGATTTGATTGTATAAGTAAGTTGAATAGGCACATGAAAACTCACACAGGAGATAGAATCTTTCATTGTCCAATATGCGAGTATAGTTTCTCTCGACAGAGTAATTTAAATAATCATATAAGAACTCACACTGGCGAAAAACCATACGAATGTTCAGTGTGTGATTACAAGTGTGCACGACAGGATACTCTGAAAGTTCACGAAAGAACCCACAGTAGCGATACACCTCAAATGTGAGTGCGGGTTTGGCAATATAGGTGATTTGACCAAGTACAATGAAAAAAGCCTAGGTCAGTCTGGGAGTAGATAATTAGATTAGTAGATAATTTGGAACATTAGTGAGAAGCCTGCTAGCATTGGTGTAGTACAATATTTGCGGGACATTTCAGTAATAAATTTAGCAAGCTCCAAATGATATGGACCTACCTGGTATCAGGGTATCTCCCCAAATGTATCTTCATTGCCAAGGACATTACGAATATAGTGTTGAAAAAAGTTTTAGCAAAGCCATAATTATATCCCAGAAAATGCTTCACGAGACATTAGTATGTTTGCAGTGCTTCTGTGGGGAAAGCAACGCATAGCATTACCCCTAAACGAGTTTTCCAGGTTTCAGCATATCTGTGAGGTCTCAGTGTCGTGTATACAAAGATTATATTGTTGAAACCTTTGTATTCCTTGTTTTACCCAGACTGTGTATTCACCAGTACCAAGGACATTACGAAGATCGTGATAACAAACTTTTCAACAAAGCCATGGTTATCAGAGAAAACGCTTCGCGAGACATTAGTATATTTGCAGTGCTTCTGTGAGGAAAGCAACGCATAGCATAACCCATTACCCCTAAACAAGTTTTCCATGTTTAAGCATATCTGTGAGGTCTATCGTGTAAGTTTCTATTGTTCTAATCTTTGTATTACGGATAACCCTCTTTGTTTTACACAGAGTATGTATTCTCTTCGTTTGTTTGATGCCCTTACACGAACGATTGACCATTTGAGTGAAGTGCAGAAATACTAATCCACACTGGGCTATTTCTATCATTTAATTGTCATTCTTCTGCCGCAAAACACAATACACCTGTTTTACTGTAATTAAATATCTTATATATCGCTGTACAACCACAACATCTGGGAATCTCGTGACAAAAGCAGCATCGCTAGAGCTTTTATTTCAGACCTCACGGTCACATATGACTATACTCTGTAAAGCATATACATGTTGGCCTGCATAGTGGGGACTGTCGATCGATATTCAAATTTAATCCCCATGCTGTTTCCAATCAATCGTGGGATCGTTAACATACCGACCAATCGCGTGAAAGATCTCTGCATTGTGTGTCTGGGATAAAAAAAATATCAAGCGAAGCCGGTGATGGTGTGATATTAGCAAAGGTGATTATGGTTGTAACAATGTATTCAACAATTTGACTAAATTTTTGTATTTATAATTGGAATAAAGAGTTTGATTGCCCCACATTATAATACCAAGTGTATCTTTTAATATAACCGTAGAAAACCATATACCTATCTGTAGATTAAATTATTTTACTGGGTAGCAATATACACAACTGATCTTTCGTGCGGTTGACCTACTTTGGGGCTCAATAATGGGGATAGGGGTGGGCGTGGCGGTGGGGCGAGGGGGGGAGGGGGTGCCGAGGGGGGCGCAGATGTCAATTTCGGTTTGCGTGTTCAGTTCCGGTCAGAGAACACAGCTGTCTGGGCGTTGTGGTCATTTTTGTTTCTCAAGCGAGTGTTTGAGAGAGAGAGAAAAAGAAGAAGAAAAAAAAATCGAAAATTGCTTCTTAACACCCATGACATTAGTTACTAGCTATTTGTTTTCTTCCTTTTTTGTAGTTGGACGAATAGGTCGTATTATATAGAAATACGTCACCCTGAACAGTCAGCAAGTAGATGCGTGCATGACCGTGCGATACATGTAGATAGGACGACTGGTACCAATGATGGTATCACAGAATCACAATATTCAAACATGATCCATGTCATGTTCTGTATCTCAGTGACCAGCTAGAGATCATACGAGTGCAGCAGAGCATCATCATTATACGATGATGCCGATACCACCAAAAAATGCACGAGTTGTAATTTTTCGGGTGTCGACGGTACATGGGCCTCTACATCTTAGCTTGCCACGGGCATTTCACGTTTCAATTAACACTACCCTTAGCTCATGGACTTTATTCTCCGTGTATTTCGCCCGATGTCATCATCAAGTCACATGTCCGCTCCATTTAAACGAGCCAATGAAATTATACGTATTCAAATATTTTGACCTGGGAATCTCGGACATCAGTCAATTTCACTTGAGTGATCGAGGCGCAAGACTGTGGGATTCTACTCGAGACCAAACCAAAGTTGTGCGAATTAGCTATTTTATTTCTCACTCTGCGAATTAGCTATTTCATTTCTCACTCTGATGGAGCATGCTTCTTTGTTTTTTCTTAGATCATATTACAACGGGCCTAACATATTTGAAAGAAATACAATCGGTGGAAGTTCACAGGAAAAAGATTTTATTTTTAATTTTGTGATGGGGGCAATTCGAGGCCCACCAAGGGATCGTTTCAATCCATCGCTTTCTGGAGGTGTGTGTTCGTTCTGTGACGTTCGAGCGGTCAGAAAACGTCTATCCTTGCGGTGTACACGAGACTTGAGGCGGCCTGGTCTCAGGCCCCTGTGACAAATTGTCAGGCTGATGTGAACGCAGTCTCGTATGACTGGAATTGGCCAACGAGGAAGGTCCGATTCAACCTGTCACCTTGTCTGGATCGAGGAAGTAGGATGGGGGGACCTGTAGAAACAACCAAGGCAATAATAAAGTAATAATATTGTATTCTGCTATGTACACAGCTCTGTACGCGCACAATACCTGTAATAAAGATCCCTACTCTAGAGGTAGTTATCGTTAAGTGTTATCTTTATCTTAAGAGAAAGACGAATAATATACAATATATACATGAGACCCTATCTATGACGCGTCACGGCCCAGTCTCGTCCAGACTGGCTCTGTCGTGGTATGGTACGGCGTCTCTGGTTCCTCTCCGGTCGTAGGCGTAGCCCCGGACTGTATGGAACGTCTATCGTGTCTAAGGTTACACGGCCCAGTTCATCTAAGCGTTATTAATCGTCTCTGGAATCCTCTCCGTATCACTGCCTCTCCTAGCAGTAGCCCTTCGGCGGCGTCGGCCCGTACGGCACACCACAACGTCTTCGGCGGCAGCCCCTTCGGCTCGGCAGACTTCACGTCTTCGGCGACCCGAATTCGGCGGCCCGAATTCGGCGGCGACCCCTTTCGGCTCGGCAGACTTCACGTCTTCGGCGGCCCGACTTCGGCGACCCGTCTTCGGCTCGGCAGACCTCACGTCTTCGGCGACCCGTCTTCGGCTCGGCAGACTTTACGTCTTCGGCGACCCGACTTCGGCCCTCACGGCGTTGACCCAAGGACGAGTTAATAGGCTCAGATTGTCTGCATATATATGTGGTAATAATGCCCTGGTCCCGGGGGTGTATTATTACCTTACAGTGTAACGTCAATTAATATCAATGATTTGTAATAGTATTCAAGACTTGCGGCAAAGCATAATTCGAGCCCTGCGGCAGTGTAAATATGTACAGTGGATGTAAGCTTGTGTAATCCGTCACCTCTAGCCGAGGCCTGTAGGTAACTAGTGTAGGTGAGTGTGATTAGATCTATTCCGTCCCTAAGGCCGACGATCTTGTATGTGAGCAAATATATGTAATCATGTAAAATGGTATTTGTGTGATGGGCTGCAGTGTGGGATATTTGGTGCTCTGTATTTCCCGTTGATGGACATCTCGTCTTCAGATACTGTGCGTGTTAGTATCTATTATTCCTAAGCTATGGCTCAGCTCTCGGCTTTCCAACCCTTCACGGATGGTTCGGCGCTGTTTCGGCGGTCAATTCGGCACTTTCGGCACTTTCGGCGCATTTGCGGCGATCCTGTCTGTGCTCTCCCGCACAATGTTTACCCGCCGATTGTCTGAGACAGAATGCCGAACGTCCATTCTCTGTGTCTTATATAGGCTCTGGCTCCCAGAATCCATTGCGCGCATAAACATGGCAGCCTCCATAAAGCGAAAGTATAGACTCAGGCGGTGTTGGATTTCGTGTCAGATCAACAGAGTTCGACTCCTCTTGCCCGGTTTCGATGCAAGATGCGTGTCAGGGATATTTACACGTCCCTCGCTGAAAGTTTCAGCGCACAGTTAATACAGGTAAGTCGAATATCCACCATTATCGGTCCATTCACAATGCTATTTAGAATGTCAGCGTAGAACGAAAATGACATTCTCCAGGCCATGGGCATTTTCGTCACACTACCCACGCCTTCGAAAACACGACGCCCTCGTCGTGGAGCTCGGCACAGCTACCAATCACAGGTGAGTAGAATTAACACGCAGCCTTTTATCCGAATGTGTAGATAGTCCACAGTATAATAACAAAGGCTTCAATACGGTAGAATTACATCAGACGTTCTCCTCAGCTGTCTGCTGGGTCGTCACTGAAGGAGGGGACATCAGGTCCCTGCTTCACAACACCGGCCAATCACGGCCGAATTACGGAGGACGTTCCTCACTCCACTTCCACTTGTCGTATATTTTCCGGGTTACCACCCCACGGCGATTTCTAACCGTGTCAACGTAGGTTCTTGTCAGGCGAACCACTGCTCTCTGGGGAGGCGCCGCCTCCAGGTCCCCCGGCCTGCTTTCCTCTCCGGCTGGGGTACTCACAGGACGGACACCAGCCCCGGGCATCTCTGTTGGGTGGATTATCTCGGGTTCCTCCGGCTCCATTGCCTCGGCCGAAGCATCAGTCCCCCAAGGCTTGAAGAACGCAGACGAGCTGCCTCGCCCCTTCTCATCGTCGGTGATATTCGCCATCGCATCCGGGTTTTCGGCAGCCGTTGTGTTGCTCCGAACACACTCGTCAGGATTGACCTCATTCACGGCTCCGGGGGTGATGGGGCATCCACCATTGCCCGCGTCTCTCTCAGCAATCAGCTCCCGCTCTGTCTCCTCGTTGAATGGTGGATGGGAGAGTTGAGGCTCATCCTCGCTGATTTCGTGTGCAACAACCGCCTCAGTTGCTGTAGTCCCGGGGTCGACTTCAGGGGCGTCCGCCCCTCTTCCCGGTGGCACAGTCACCACTGACAGACAGCGAACTGCGGGCGTAGCAGCGATGTTGGACGGTCCCGCCCGAGGCTGCCGGATTCGTGCAGGGATCCTGATCCCAGGGTCTTCCTTGGTCCGTGGCGGAGGGTATGGCCGTCCAGCTTCCCAGTTATGGACTCGTCGGAGGTGTTCCCGGAGGTGCTTCTTGGAGCAGTAATTCCGGTCACAGAAGGGACACCACACACGCTCCCCAGACTCACCCTTCTCGGACTTCGGTGGACATGCTAAAGCATAATCCTGATAACGCGCGGGGCGTCTAATATCTTGCCCCCGGGTCGTTCGCTGCGGTTTCGTCTCGGCCTCGGTTCCACGGTAACAGCCTGCACTCTGCACGACCTCGCATTGGACGTAGTGGCCGCCATACTTGACCCGGTGACGCTGCGTGTCGATCTGGGTACAGTGGGTGCCTAGGAAGTCGTATCCTAGGAGAGCGTCCAGTGTCAGATCTCCGACTATCATCCTGTGTTCGTGTGGTACCGTCTATAGTGATTTTAAAATCAGCTTCACCTTTCAGGGGCATCAGCGTACCGTCAGCCATTCGAATACTAGCATAAGACGGGCTCCTCAATGCTGGTCTGAGCCGCGGACTCAGCTGCTGGTATACTTTCTCGCTCAGGAGGGAAATCGACGCCCCCGTGTCAACACAACACCACATCTTCACTGGCCCGATCTTGGCAGGCAAATAGAGTCCAGCTTCCCCGGAAGTATTAACTTTGGGAGAACTCTTGGGCGATCTCGACGGTTTAGAGTCATCTGTTTTGGATACATCCGGGCAGTCCGCCCTGTAGTGACCCTTTTTGCCACACGAGCAGCAAGCATTACTTCGTTCCCGATTCCCATTCGTCCGTTGCTGGCCTCTGGCGTATCTTTGTGGTCGTCGCTGTGGTCGAGGCTGAGACTTTCGCATTATTTCTTCCATCAATTCTTTGATCTGTTTTCTTAGGCGAGCTTCAGATTCTTCGTCATCCTCGGAGGTTGCAGGAACCGTGGACTTCGCGGTTGCCCAAGTCTTACGGCGTTGCGAGGACTTGAATGCTTCTACTTCTACAGCAGAGTGTACAGCTGCATCTAAGGTCTTCGGCCGCGTCTGCCATACAAGAAATCTAAGTTCGTCCCCAATAGCCTCCAAAAACTGATCCTTTGCCAAGGTATCCTGTACGTCATCTCCGGCCTCGGGATAAGCCTGTTGTGCAAGCCGAACTAATGCCTGAGCTAAGCCCGGAAGATCTTCAGAATACTGATCAGCGATACGGATTTGATATTTTTGGAACATCATGATGTCTTGCCGGCATCATTGAAAACTGTTGACCGCTTCTCTCTTGCAGGAAACTAGCCTATGTTTATGTATACTATGATTGTCTTTTTGAATTTAGTGCTAATACTGTTATGTGGAAAATGGAAT
This sequence comes from Hanleya hanleyi, assembly GCA_036873755.1. NCBI lineage: Eukaryota > Metazoa > Mollusca > Polyplacophora > Lepidopleurida > Hanleyidae > Hanleya > Hanleya hanleyi. The sequence continues at coordinate 7,619 of JAVTVY010007331.1, read as the reverse complement.
AGGTCTTTGGATTATGGACGCGGATATTATCTAATGGACGACGGCTGGATTATGAGTGACGGACTAGACGCTTGTAATCTGGATTTTAACTGCGCTTTGTGCAAATCTAGTTGATTCGGCGGGGCAAAATGCTTCTCCAAGGCATCCCTCAATCGTCCATAGTCAGCACTCCCTGGTTCTGATTTCAAGCTGGCTAAAAGCTGCTGGGCAGATCCTCGGAGGGCGACGGCCAGATATTGACCCCGTTGTGAGTATGTCCATCCGTTGATAGCAGCACAGTGATCGAAATGGGAGAGATAATCTCGTAATGGCGTTGTACCATCATAGGTAGCTGCCTTTGCCGCAGTCAACATCGGTCGCCTCACCTCGACCGCAGGGGTCGATGTCTGTAATGGCTGCCCCCAACTCATGGGATCATCTCGTCCTCTCCTCGGCGGCGGTGGCGTTTGATCGCAATCCTGCTGCGATCCGGACATATATTCGGTTCGGCGGTAATCACCAACCGTTTCGGCAGCCCCAGAACTCGCATTCGGCTCGGCGGCGTCGTTTTCAATGTCCGGTCGTCGGATCGCCTCTCTTTCCTGAATCTGACTGGCATTGATTCTGGACATCTGGATCGCTATCACCGATACAGTCCTGGCCATAGACCCCATGGTTTGTCGTAGCTCGGCAATCTCTTCCATCATCTGTACGGGCGAATCGTCGTCACAGTGTTCGTATCGGCCCCCGAGACCGTGGTTATCAGAACCAGAGTCTTTAGGGGCTCGATAACTTCCGTTCTCGTCGGGCAACGTCTGCCACGAAGGTATCGGCGGAAGGTCAGCTGGGGGAGCCGACAGCACTGCGTCTAGTTCTACTGTGGACATGTCTAGCAAATCCACTCTCTTCGGTGCCTCAAACAGTGATCGCCCGGTCCCCACTCCACGTCGTGACTTTTCTCGGTCCGTCGGAGTTGGCGTTGTGGACAGCCGCCGCTGGCTTCTCGTCCTCCCTGATTGTGTATCGCTTAACGCTGGACGTAGTTCGGCGCCGACGTCTCCAATAGTCGTCATGCTTGGGTTTCTTGTTTCTTCCCAGCGTGGTCCCTTCTCCGTCGGTTTCCCGGTGTTGGCCATCCCACCGCTGCCACCAGTTGTGACGTTCGAGCGGTCAGAAAACGTCTATCCTTGCGGTGTACACGAGACTTGAGGCGGCCTGGTCTCAGGCCCCTGTGACAAATTGTCAGGCTGATGTGAACGCAGTCTCGTATGACTGGAATTGGCCAACGAGGAAGGTCCGATTCAACCTGTCACCTTGTCTGGATCGAGGAGGTAGGATGGGGGGACCTGTAGAAACAACCAAGGCAATAATAAAATAATAATATTGTATTCTGCTATGTACACAGCTCTGTACGCGCACAATACCTGTAATAAAGATCCCTACTCTAGAGGTAGTTATCGTTAAGTGTTATCTTTATCTTAAGAGAAAGACGAATAATATACAATATATACATGAGATCCTATCTATGACGCGTCACGGCTCAGTCTCGTCCAGACTGGCTCTTGTCGTGGTATGGTACGGCGTCTCTGGTTCCTCCCCGGTCGTAGGCGTAGCCTCGGACTGTATGGAACGTCTATCGTGTCTAAGGCTACACGGCCCAGTTCATCTAAGCGTTATTAATCGTCTCTGGAATCCTCTCCGTATCACTGCCTCTCCTAGCAGTAGCCCTTCGGCGGCGGCGGCCCGTACGGCACACCACAGCGTCTTCGGCGGCAGGCAGCCCCTTCGGCTCGGCAGACTTCACGTCTTCGGCGACCCGAATTCGGCGGCTCGAATTCGGCGGCGACCCCTTTCGGCTCGGCAGACTTCACGTCATCGGCGGCCCGACTTCGGCGACCCGTCTTCGGCTCGGCAGACCTCACGTCTTCGGCGACCCGTCTTCGGCTCGGCAGAGTTTACGTCTTCGGCGACCCGACTTCGGCCCTCACGGCGTTGATCCAAGGACGAGTTAATAGGCTCAGATTGTCTGCATATATATGTGGTAATAATGCCCTGGTCCCGGGGGTGTATTATTACCTTACAGTGTAACGTCAATTAATATCAATGATTTGTAATAGTATTCAAGACTTGCGGCAAAGCATAATTCGAGCCCTGCGGCAGTGTAAATATGTACAGTGGATGTAAGCTTGTGTAATCCGTCACCTCTAGCCGAGGCCTGTAGGTAACTAGTGTAGGTGAGTGTGATTAGATCTATTCCGTCCCTAAGGCCGACGATCTTGTATGTGAGCAAATATATGTAATCATGTAAAATGGTATTTGTGTGATGGGCTGCAGTGTGGGATATTTGGTGCTCTGTATTTCCCGTTGATGGACATCTCGTCTTCAGATACTGTGCGTGTTAGTATCTATTATTCCTAAGCTATGGCTCAGCTCTCGGCTTTCCAACCCTTCACGGATGGTTCGGCGCTGTTTCGGCAGTCAATTCGGCACTTTCGGCGCATTTGCGGCGATCCTGTCTCTGTGCTCTCCCGCACGATGTTTACCCGCCGATTGTCTGAGACAGAATGCCGAACCAACCTGTAACCATTTCGGTCATCTATACGCGGTAAGACTGACCCTGGGATCGTGTGTATCCATTTCATACTACTTTCGGCAACTGCTAGAGGGAATTTCCAGAAATCAATACCACGTGACTTCGTCAGCCAATCCGCTAAAGTCTACCGACGTAACCCCAACGTAACCCGCCATTTTCGAGTCATGTGATGATCTACTTGTTCAAAATTACAGATCTACCACACCTCTTGGATGATACGAAAGTTATTCATACATATATATTTTGTAAGCCCAGGCAATATCTGTTTCCGAAGTATGTATGAAAACCTGTAATTTATTAGAGTTTTCGAGTCTGTCCTCCGCCGGATGAAGGCCGAACAGAATCCGGTAAAACACCGGATATCGCTTCGCGATAATGGAGACACACGATTCGCAAGCCATCTTATGGATGGCGAAGTGTACGCAAATGAATGCCGAACGTCCATTCTCTGCGTCTTATATACGCTCTGGCTCCCAGAATCCATTGCGCGCATAAACATGGCAGCCTCCATAAAGCGAAAGTATAGACTCAGGCGGTGTTGGATTTCGTGTCAGATCAACAGAGTTCGACTTCTCTCGCTCGGTTTCGATGCAAGATGCGTGTCAGGGATATTTACACGTCCCTCGCTGAAAGTTTCAGCGCACAGTTAACACAGGTAAGTCGAATATCCACCATTATCGGTCCATTCACAATGCTATTTAGATGGTCAGCGTAGAACGAAAATGACATTCTCCAGGCCATAGGCATTTTCGTCACAGTTCTATGAATGTGATTGCGCCGATGTTGGATCTTACGGGACAAATCGGATGTGACCATTTGGGGAGCGCCCTAATATACCCAGATACCACCCGTTACCTCATGGCTACGTACAGGAGTGTCTATGTATGTTCGTGTCATGCGTTCGGATGATGCATGGGGCCTCTATAGAGCGTCCACATTCAAAGGTGAAATAACATAACCCTCTCAGTTCTAAGAGTCCGGTTCGGCCAGTGTTTTTATATGGACTTAAAATGGAGAACAACACTAGTCGAAAGGCTAAAGATATAGTTTTTACTTTATACACTTCGAGTCAATCAGAATGTTTAGCAATGACAAACCCCATTTGTGGACTTCACCCGAAATGGCAGGGGACAAGATGGAATTAATCTGACTGAAACAAGCTGTTACAGTCTAATTTACTATTGCCCAGAGAACCTATATTATGTATACATACTGTTACATGGGAATGTATTTTCATTCCTGGCGCATCAAATCCTCAGTACAGTTATGACAGTAGCGCCACTTTCGACGAAAAATTTCTTCAAAAGGTTCTTACAGTGAGAAATAATGAGCCCTTCTGGTCATCTGCTTGAAATAAAGTTCAGTAAAATCATTATGGATCATATCAGCTGGGCATACCTCATAGTGGCCATAGTTAATGAGCGATAACTCATCAAACAGCACATTTTGAAAATTGTGCTGTTTGTGCACAATTTGAAAATTTGAACTGTTTGTGCAAAATTGTGCACAATTTGAAAATTGTGGCAAACAGGGCATTATTGATAGTCCTTAAATGTTACTGAAGTGAAATTTTAAAGAAAATGTGATATCTTGCATATGCACCAAAAATATTCTGAATCGGTTTTTACCAGATTTATTCACTAGATGTGTATTAATATTGCATCAAGACAACATATACTATGTACAATGTATTTGTGAAGTTTCAGGTTGCTATGATTTGTTAATTTCAAGATATCCAGACTTTATTTATGGTGACCTGATCAGCATGACAATCAAATGACGATCTGTATTGTCTGATGCTACAGTATTGTCTGATGCTACAGTATTGCCTGGTGCGACAGTGTTGTCTGGTGCTACAGTATTGTCTGATGCTACAGTATTGGCTGGTGCTACATATTGTCTGGTTGAACAGGTGTATTACTTCTACACCATCTAGAGTTATATCAACTTGGATGAGCTGGTGGGTGCAGCTAAGGCGATTTCAAACTGTCCGTGAGAAAGGGGCCTGTTGTATCAACTTGAATCAAGCTACTTCTAGGGAATCGGCGAGATAGAAGCTCCATCAATGTGAATTGTTCAATGGTCCGCGACCAACAGTATAGTGTCGGTTGTTTTAGGGCAAGCGAGACTTGTATATATATAGGCCTAAAATGTGCCTCTCAGACAACATGTACACGTCGGCCCAATATATTGAGTTTCATCCGGTCTGTCGGAACCCGATGATGGCGTATTGGCCTTTTGCCCCGTCGCCCGATAGTATTAATTCCTCTGCCATACATGCACTATTTCCTGTCCACACTGTACGACAAAGGAGGACCACAGATTACACTGCAACATTGCTAATTGTTCACAACTGTTTATCCATGGCTCCACTATATGGCAAGCCAAAGTGTTTTTTATTCAAGAATTTCCGATATCGGAAAATGAATTCCAGATATCGGAATTGAAATTTCCTATATCGGAATTAAAATTTCCGATATCGGAAATTCATGTCCTTCAATTTCCGATATTGGAAATTGAATTCTCGATATCGGAAATTCACTTTCCGATATCGGAAATTGCAATTCCCAATATCAGAAATTAGAATTTTCGATATCAGAAATTGAATTTCCGATATCGAGAATTGCAGTTTCCGATATCGAAAATTCGGAGACAATTCCCGATATCGGAAATTCTATTTCCGATATCGGAAATTGTCACTGAATTTCCGATATGGGAAATTCTAATTCCCGATATGGAAAATTCTATTTCCGATATCGTGAATTGCAATTTCCGATATCGGAAAATAGAATTTCCGATATCAGAAATTCGGAATAAAAAGCACTTTGGCAACAATATCCCTGGCCTTATGCTTCTCATAGACTTTGAAAAAGCTTTTGATACTGTTGCCCACCATTTTATTTATGACTCTCTAGATTTTTTTGGATTTGGTCCCTCTATAATAAAATGGGTAGAAATCTTTTGTAAAAATGCTAGGTCTTGTAATTTACAAAATGGCCACATGTCAAATTTCTTTAGGGTAGAACGAGGTTGTAGACAAGGCGACCCTCTCTCTCCATATCTTTTTATTATTTGCGCTGAAATTCTTGCAATATTAATTAGACAAAATCCAAAAATAAAGGGTATCATAATAGATCAGGCAGAATACAAAATTGGGCAATACGCCGATGACACAGAAATATTTCTTGACGGAAGTGAATCGTCCCTCCGTGAAACTTTGAAGACGTTGGAGTTATTTTACTTGATGTCTGGTCTCCGTATAAATGCAGACAAGACCAAAGCTATTTGAATAGGCAGTCTTGCATATTCCAAATATAAATTATGTGAGGGGGCCAGGTTGGAGTGGAACCCATCAGAGTTTACTATATTAGGAATTCAATTTAAATTAGATCTGAGTGATATATACGATATTAATTACCTACCTAAAATAAAACAAATAGATCAACTACTGAACATCTGGAGAAATCGGAACTTGACAATTTTTGGAAAAGTTACCGTAATTAAATCTCTTGCCTTACCAAAGCTTACACATCTATTCTTGTCGCTTCCGAAACCACCGCTAACTTATCTAGATAAAATAAATAAATTATTTTATAATTTTCTTTGGAATGGTAAACCGGACAAAGTTAAACGTCAAGTAATTATTATGGACTTCAAAGAAGGGGGGATTAGAATGGTAGAAGTTAATTCATTCATTGATGCGTTAAAAACAACATGGATTAGAAGGATGCTTAATATTATTTTAATATTTTTTAAGTAAATATTTTGATATCGTCAAAATAATAAACTGTGGTGGAAATTTTAGAAAGGAGATAGACAATCTGAAGAATCCTTTTTGGAAGGAAGTTCTTTCTGCATGGCAAATTTTCAACAGAAAAATTAAATTTACTGAAGATAATCTTTTGAGTGAACCTGTTTGGTTAAATTCACACTGTATGAATTCAAACTTTTTTATCCAACAGTGGTCAAACAAAGGTTTGAATCACTTTAAGGATCTCTTAAACGAACAAGGAGAGCTTTGTAACTTTGTCGAAGCAAAATTGAAGTACAATTTAAAAGGTACATTTTTGGATTATGAAAGATTACTTAGGAATATCCCGAAAGAATGGAAGACAAGACAAATTATGAAAGAGAACCTCACCTCACCCATATATCCCCCTGCACTACGTATCTTGATGAAATGTTCTAAAGGTTGTAGGGATGTATATTCCATGATGGTGTCCACCAGCCTGGCCCCAATCTCTGAACTAAAATGGGAGAGAAATCTGTCCAGAGTAGAATTTCGGTGGAAAAGTAACTATATGATGGCCAAATCTTGTACTCAAGACACCGTCGGTTGCCACTTTAGTAGTATATATAGCGTAAATTGGCGAAGTAGCGCCTCACTGCGCATGCGCAGAACCTTGTGTGACGTCATAAGTGTGCGCAGAAAAAAAAATGGGGCGGTATTGGGGCGGTGTGCGCATGCGTGATGTGTGGGAGGTGGGTACAAGATGGCCGCCAGTGGAAGATGTGGGAGGTGGGTACAAGATGGCCGCCAAGTGTCAGTCAGTGCAAGATGTGGGAGGTGGGTACAAGATGGCCGCCAAGTGTCAGTCAGTGCAAGATGTGGGAGGTGGGTACAAGATGGCCGCCATGTGGGAGGTGGGTACAAGATGGCCGCCATGTGGGAGGTGGGTACAAGATGGCCGCCAGTGTGAGTGAGATGTGGGAGGTGGGTACAAGATGGCCGCCATGTGGGAGGTGGGTACAAGATGGCCGCCAGTGTCATGATGTGGGAGGTGGGTACAAGATGGCCGCCAGTGGAAGATGTGGGAGGTGGGTACAAGATGGCCGCCAGTGTCATGATGTGGGAGGTGGGTACAAGATGGCCGCCATGTGGGAGGTGGGTACAAGATGGCCGCCAGTGTCAGTCAGTGCAAGATGTGGGAGGTGGGTACAAGATGGCCGCCAGTGTCAGTCAGTGCAAGATGTGGGAGGTGGGTACAAGATGGCCGCCAGTGTCAGTCAGTGCAAGATGTGGGAGGTGGGTACAAGATGGCCGCCA